>JANAVB010041218.1:1482814-1539555 GCA_029216955.1 Iris pallida
CCTTCAAGTTAGAGGCACAGCCACCTGCCTGCGCCAACCTCAGAAACAAGATGGTGGTAGGCCCCCTTCCCTTCTTTTATTCCAGATGCCAGTGCCTTCACTCCAGAGGCATAGCTATCTGCCTGTGCTAATCTTAGACGTACAAGGGTGTCATACCCTTCCCTTTGCAGCCAACGCCTTTACTGTTTAGAGGCGCAGCTACTTACCTGTGTCCGCATGAGGCACATGATGGTGATATGCTCACACCATCTCCATTCCCATGGCACAGTTATCTCCTCCAGATCAGAAGCTTAAGTTACTTCTCTATAAGAGACTTGGGAACTCCCATCGCAACCAATGCAAGTCAACCTGTCGCTCCAAAAGCATAGTAACCACGCCAACCTCAAGTACAAGCCTACTTATCGCCTACAGCACAGTGACTCTGGTAGCCCAAAACATAGCTTCATAAGTTGCTCTATATACACAGAAGTCTCGTCGTCATTCGAAGCCAAGTCCACTCGTCGCCTGAAAGTACAGAGGTTCCGTCGTCTCCAGAAGCACGGTCTACTCGTCGCCCCAGAAGCACAACAACACTTAGTCCTCGCCAGAGGCACAGGAAGCATGGGTCCACCCCAATTGGTTTGTTTAACCACCTCTTACAGCGAAGATTGGGATTAAATCATGTTTTATATCATATCAGATTGATTTAAATCTTAGATGAGGATCAATTAGACTCCAAATCTAGGATAAAATCCAAAGATTTACTCGGCTGTATCCGAGCAAGTAAATCGGTATGCGCCACGTGTCACCTCCTTCGATTATTTTTATAACCACCAAGATCTCGTTTGAAGGGAATCTTGATGTCCGCCACGTGTCAGCGCCGCAGAAGCCCGCACCCCGCAATGACGACAAATTCTTTCATTTCTCAGAAACCCTAATGCATATCGCATATGTGCTCGGTTCTCTATAAATAAAAGGAGTTCTTCTTCCACCAAAAGGAGAAAAGAAAAAGGGAGAGGGAACATTGATAATCGACAAACTTCAAAGGAGCAGCGATCTCTATCTACGAAGAGTCGACCACCCTCATCCACCTATCAACCAAAGAACCAACCAACCATCTTCAAAGGATATTCTCATCCAAACAGCCTCTTGATCGGTGTCCCCAGAGTCCAATCAAAGGCGCCAGAGAGCCATAGCAAGGTTGATTCATCGTCAGATCGTCAACGAAATAAAGGAGCCACTGCAGCGCTTTATCTCCACTGTCACACTTTCCCAAAAATCTCTTCTTTCTGTACTTAGAATATTCTGTTTAGGACTTCCTTCTTTGTACACAGATACCTTATACGTTCAATAAATCAAAAAGTTCATTCAATGTTTTGTTACGTCGAACAATATGGAGTATGACTCGGGAGGTAGTGTCACATAGAGCACAATTGCTTTAAGGCAAGAGCCATGGTTGGTTCAAAATAAGTATACCACGGTCTATGGCACTGATATGGAACACGGTTGATTCAAGTTGACTTGGTAGGAGGGCTATCAAATAGTCAGTCCTGAGTTAAATAAAATGATATGGTAACATAAAAATGCTCGCGACCGTAGGTTGTCAAGGCAGTCTATGATTTGAAAGCCTTAACATAGTCCAAAAAGATGGTACACTGGAAAAGTAATAATTGTGTAAGACAGTAGTTCGAGTCGAGTCTTGCATGGTCATTGGATAACTTGTGCACAAGGGAAAGTTTTCTCGAAACGACAAACATGGGGCCACAGGATCATTCCGGCCTAGGAGGAAACCCGGTATAGCCGAGCTGGGAGTACCGCTCAGGTTATTCAAAAACTTTCAATGGGGCTCGCTACTTGTGCTGAAAGGGTCACCGAATAGCAAAACTATAAGTCTAGGATAGCTTGTGGTGCAAGTGACTATTTTATATAGATGGGTCAGCATATTAGCGGCGATCCGCGTGATGCCTTTGGACTAAGTTGATTATTGTATGCACGGTACCAAAGAGTCATGTTGAATATGTGCACGATACACAATCTTTGGGCCTACGATTGGGCTGCAACGAAGACACCGTACTTCGGTACGAGTTGCGGCATCAGAATGATTGAGTAAGTGACACTAAGTTCACAAGTCTTGATTGAGTCAGTTGATGATTAAAACATAAAGGATGCGAGGCGGCAATATGGTTAAGTCAGACTGAGTTGCGAGGCACGGCCTCAATAGGGATACATAAATAGATCTCATGATACGACCACGATGTTTGTACAATGGACTCCTAGCATGGTCATATAAAAATTTGGTACTATCATGTAGTTGTGTCTCTAAGTATAAGCCAAGAAGGCAAGCATGAGTCAGTATATTGGTATTGTTAGCACGAAAAGGGTCTTAAGGCATGAGTAATAAGTAAGATTTTGATGCGAGACACGATGATGGTCTAAAGACACAAATAGGGCAGGAGTCCATGTCCTGAAACTGATCTTAAGGCAAGATTAGAAAGACAATCAAAAGGGATATGCTACACAAACTAAATAAACGTTTTGGTTTTGGTATGGGTGGGCTAGGAGTTCACACCACCAATACAGTTCAGTACTAGCACCTATATAGTATTTATGTGTAGGCGAAGGTAGAAGATCCTTCGGTGCGGAGCTCGCTCGGATGCGCTGAGGCATGGAGTTCCTTGGTGTTTCGAGGCATGAGGCCACATGGAGTCTGCACTTATACGGGACATAATATATGGACATCGCCTTCCAAAGCATCCTCAAGTTACAACCTTGAAGCTTTGTATTGAGAGATGAAAGAGAGCAGAGTGACTTGTATTGTTCGAAGAGTGAGACTGAGTGATTGTAATCATGACCACGTGCCATATTGTAATCTTCATTTTAATTTAAATAAAGAGTTCTTATTTGTATGCTCATGTTGCCTACATTATTTAATGTTTCTGTTTGGGACTTCTGTGTGACGACGTCGCCTAGCCTGTAATCGATCGTTATGGAATCTGCCTTGCGTGAGCGCAACCTAGGCTCACGCGGCATCACGCCTTAGAGAGGATGATCGCTTCTATGAGATCGGGGCGTGACATAATGGTATCAAAGCACGGCTTTACATCCTTGGACTTTCAATTGAATTCTTTAACTCAGATGTTGTTTCCGTAAACTCTGATGTCGTTTTTGCAAATTGATATCGTTGGTGTGCTCTCTCTCAATGTTCCAAGGGATGTCTATACAATAAGTCTATATAATTTGCAAAAGCGTTCATAAATAGTTTTCGATAAAAACAAAAGATGGTTTCACGTAAAGAACAGTTAACTAATTCGGGCTGGGCATATACACCAAGAATTACGTTGACCTTAGCAAAGTCGGGTGCGGAATTCAAATTGTGTCGGACAAGAATGAGTTAGACTCGATTCATAAAAGTGTTGGGTAGTTACAATAGAGGTGCTATCGTACGACGATAATGTCAATGGGATATAGATGGAACGTGCTTGAAATTAAGGAATGGTTCGAATGGAGATTCGAAGTAATCGATTATGATTCAAAATTTGTTTCTAGGATTTATCAAATAACTTCATCCCTGAGTGGTGTATGGGATAGCCTTAGGGATGTCGATGACTGAGGATCGGGGTGCCAATGAGTCTATTAGCAAGCGTCGTCGTATGCAAATCCTTAGATTGAGTATCATTGATTAAGTTGTAGTCTTGAAGTTTTTGACAAGTTGATTCGAACGAACTAAGAAACAACGTGTATGGAATTGGGATTGCGTAATTATGAAACACAAGAATGATTGAGTAGGAAAATTGAATCGAATAAAAAATTTAATGTGTAACGTACGAATGACTCAGTTGAGGAATCGATATGAATCGTATACGAAAAGTTAGCACGATGGGAAGATAGCGTGCATGAAAACGTTTGATTCTAAAGTTACGAAAACGACTAGGATTTGGGATAGATGTTTCTCGATGATTCGAGTTAGCATAGAACGGTGCATTTTGAGAAAATATATTGCTCGATGACTTAAGATAGACAAATGAACATACGTGATTTTGGGTTTGAACGAATTGATCATGTAACTAGTTCAGGGGATAATGTTCGAACTTGATCTTTAATGTCAAGGACATTATGGTTTATCCAATTCGAATGATAGCATCAGTATCCTGACTCGGAGTTCGTTGTAGAGGAAGATCATCAGGTTATGTGTATCGTCAATGGTATTGATGCGTATCAAAGATCGATGTGCGATAACTCGAGGGTACTCTGACTCGAGGAATGATGATCGCGTAAAATATTATTGTTCAAACGGATGCTATACTTGGGATTTGGATAGAAATGAATGTTTGGATGAAAAGGAAAGTATCTTGATTGCTTCGATGAAAACCACGACGTTGACATCCTTGTCTTGTACGAGCGCAACTCCAGTCTCGTACATGCGTCACGTCGGATTAAGGCGAACATTCTGCGGGAGCGCTGGCATGGTGATTCATGTCTAGCGTGAATGATCAAACTTGCAGGAGGTCATGGCATGGCAATTGACTTTTTTTGACTTGTGGTTTGATGCAAAGGTGAATTCGAGGATGGTTCGAACTTGTGATTGATGATAAAGTAAGTTGAGGATTGAATAGATCCAATCTACGTATCGAGAAAGATTTAGTGTAGACACAAAAAAAGAGTTACGCTTCGAGGAGGACGATTATCCTGCAGGTGCATTGGCTTGGTGATTTTATGTCCAGCATGGATAATCGGACTTGCAAAAGATTGGAGCGTGACATATTGTTATGTTAGATGACCTTGTAATCGAATACGTAAATTGTGTTGAACGACACGGGGATAATGATATGAGAATTATGGTTCAATGATAAATAGTATAGTGGAGTACTTGACTTAGATATAATGGATAGGTGGATTATATCGAATGTGTTCCAAGAGATTAGACTACGTGAATTGCTTGTTTGGACGTGCGATATTGATATGTCGAGGAATTGGTTGAGCATATGAACTTACCGTAGGATGGCTTTACTGAATGACTCGGACCCTCGGATTGAACTCTGTGAATGCGAATTGGAGAAATCTATGCTCGAAGTTTAGAAATCGGGTAATGCGAGCTTGGGTAGAAAACTCTGTATTATCAACTTTGGTTTGACCTTAGGATTGGGGTTAGTATTAATATTATTATTTGGGAATGGTGATTCCAATACTGACGTTGACTTTAGCCTAGAGAGATGGCCTAGCGGTTAGGTAAGATGTCCCTATTTCGAGAGGTAGCATCGGTATAATTAATTTCAGGATTGATAGAATGAATTAAATATGTTGAATTAGATTCACTATCACGAGGCTTGGCTGAAATATATATATTTGGGAGATACCTTAAATATGTGCATGATCCAACTAAGTGGTACGTTGAATTCAAGTGAGACTAAAGGAACGAAAATGTATCGAGGATTTCGAAGTCGTGTGTTTCAAAGAAATTATTGATCGTAGTGCGATCGTTGGATTTGAAATAAACTTAAATGTTGATTGATCGGATGGTTTATCCTAGAACTCAGTTCTCCGTATGCACGACAAGTATAAGTTGACCAAATTTCAGATATAGTTGTTTGAGGTAAAAAAATAAATAAGGTGCGAGCGTGGCTCGGATTGAAGAGACGCATAGGCAGAGTGTGAGAGAACCATTAGATGTTGAATCAAGTGATAAGTCCATGAGTATGTACTCAGTAAGTTTCAAGAGCCTTGGGGATGTCGATACTGATGATCGGGGTGCCAATGCGTCTATCAACAAGCATCGTCGTATGCAAAGGCTTAGATTGAGTATCATTGATTAAGTTATAATCTTGAAGTTTTTGACTAGTTGATTCGAACGAACTAAGAAACAACACGCATGAGATTAGGATTGCATAATTATGAAATGCAAAAATAATTGAGTAAAAAAATTTAATCGAAGAAAAATTTAAGGTGTAACGAACAAATGACTTTGTTGAGGAATCGATATGAATCGTATACAAAAAGTTAACACGATAGGAAGATAGTGTGCATGAAAAAGTATAATTTCTAAGTTACGAAAATAACTCTAAGGATTTGGGATAGATGTTTCTCGATGATTCGAGTTAGCATAGAACAATGCACTTTGAGAAAATATGTTGCTCGATAATTTAAGAACGACAAATGAACATACGTGATTTTGGGTTTGAATAAATTGATCATGTAACTAGTTCGGGGAATAATGATCGAACTTGATCGTAAATGTCAAGGAGATTATAGTATATCCAATTCGAATGATAGCATCAGTTGCACGACTCAGAGTTCGTTGTAGAGGAAGATCGTCAGGTTACATACATTGTCGTGGTATTGAGGCGTATCAAAGAAATATGCGATAACTCGAGGGTACTCTGATTCGAGGAATGACGATCATATAAAAATGTTGTTGTTCAAATGGATGCTATACTTGGGATTTTAATAGAAATAAATGTTTGGATTAAAAGAAAAGTATCTTGATTACTTCGATGATAACCACGACGTTGACATTCTTGTCTTGTACGAGCGCAACTCCAGCCTCGCACATGCGTCACACCGGATTAAGGCAATCATCCTGCGGGACCGCTGGCATGGTGATTCATGTCCAGCATGAATGATCGAACTTGCAGGAGGTCATGGCGTGGCAATTGGATTGCTTCGACTTGTGGTTTGATGCAAAGGTGAATTCGATGATGGTTCAGACTTGTGATTGATGATAAAGCAAGTTAAGGAATGAATAGATCCAATCTATGTATCGAGAATGATTTAGTCAAGACACAAAGCAAGAGTTACGCTCTGAGGAGGATGATTATCCTGCGGGAGCCTTGGCATGGTAATCTCATGTCCAGCATGGATAATTGAACTTGCGGAAGATTAGGGCATGACATATTGTTATGCCAGATGACCTTGTGATCGAATACGTAAATTGCGTCGAACGACTCAGTGAATATGATATGAGAATTATGGTTCAAAAATAAATAGTGTAGTAGAGTATTTGACATAGATATGATGAAACTTTTTTTTGAGTTGTGTATAATATAATGCCCCGTCCCACTCAGTTCAATCGGAGGAATGAAAATGCCAACGACGGTTGGACTTAGCCATGCAATGGCTTGCTCGAAGACCCGCTTGGTCAAGGCAACTCCTCGCTCAGGTGGGTAGCTTCGGTGAACTTGCCTCAGCTTGGCCTTCACACTAATAAATAAAAGTTTTCAAATGCACAAGTAGGCTTGATAATAAAATAGGAGAATCCACATAGCTAAGGCGATAATCCCAAGTTGGGTCAGATTGAGGTAGAATATGGAAAGGTCACAAGGTCGGCTTAGAATCATGCACGATGTGCTTTCAAAATGACACTCGGTCCTTTGTCCGTTGTCCCGACCCGCACCCAGTGTAAGGAGACGAGAAGTGGGTACGTCCAGCCTACGTCGCATGGTCTGCGGTAGAACGCTGTCCTAGGTCACAACATCTAACAATATAACCATACCTGTACAATTGTATACGCTCCAGAAGGAGAACAATATAAAGGTACAACTCAATCACAGAATCTAAGATGGAATAAATAGAGTAAATGGATGAACAAGATAAAGGAGTAATCTCCAACAAGAGCTACAAATGAGAGTAAAATCTAAGTGTTCAAATAACACAAATAACCAATATCTGGAAGTACATGATATAAGACATCTAAAAAGGGAAACTAATCTAGAAATCTAATCTAGACAATAGGCTAGTCCTCAGCGACTGCTGGATCCTCCTGAGGGTCCAAGTCACCGGTGTCATCTAAGCTTGTGCCATAATATGTAGGGAAAAACTCCTCCTCATCACCTGTAATATTTTTAACAGTCCAATCAGGACGGGAACGAGCACAATACATCTCACGCAGATTATATCTTGACAGAAAATATAAAGCTTGTGATAGATTAAGATACATAAAACGTTGTAAGAAATAAGCATGAAAAGAAAGGGAGAAATTGACAAATTAAGCTATCTATATATGATAATAGAGAACTGTAAGTGACTATGTGATTTAGAGTACAAGATAGACATGTGAACGGCTTGATTTACACATGATTACAGTAAAGAGTTTGTACATGATTACACTACTTTGGAATTGTTCACATGACTACTTCTACTCCCCCATGCCCCAGTCAATACACAAGGATCTAGACAGGTTATGTTATTGTACATGATAGTTTATACATTATGCTCATGAGATCATGAGAGTACATGTAGAGCACATGAGTATACATGAATAATAAGAGTCCACAAAATACATGATGTTCGTGAAAAGCACATGACATGATGTATTCGATGCACCCGAGGGGGATAACATCTCATGTAAAGATCCGTATAGTACTAATCCGTGATAATGTCGTGTCAGCGTCAAGTAATTAAACTATGACAAGAATATAATTCCTAACAAGTATGAAACGGTCAGAGAATGTACTCGCCTGATATCCTGAGTGTCTGATGAATATAGATGTCCAGACAGCGTAGATGAGTCCTATTTAGAGCAACATAGGTCACAACATATCCAGAAAGGTAATTACAATGCATTCTATATGATTTCTAGGTCATTCTAGACTAAAGTCAACTCTTGGTCAACTCTAGTCAACTATACTAGTCAAACTAGGTCAACTAAGCCATACTAGGTCTAAACTAGTCTAGCAAGTCTAACTAGGCCTAACCAAGCCTATACTAGTAATCCAACAAAATCACAACACAATTTCAAAATAACCCACACAAGGTATATATATAAATGCTATATGCATATCACCTATAGGCTATTGCCTATAACACAAGAGCAGTGGTACATATAGACATTTGCATATAGGCTTGCATTCATTCATTACATTACCTACACTCATGACATATATACGTATACCTATTATCAATCATTCACATCCTATACATATACTTTTATATAGAGGTTACACATATATGTAATCATGCACACACATATATATATAGGCATTCATTCCCATTATCATCATTCACGTATCATATATATATATATATATATATATATATATATATATATATAATATATATATATATATATATATTATATATATATATATATATATATATATATATTATATATATATATATATATATATATATATATATATATATATATATATTATATATATATATATATTTATATATATATATATATATATATATATATATATATATATATATATAAGTGTGTGTGAATGTGTCTATATATATATATAGGGGTGTCCAGTGTCAAGGCTTAGTGTAACATGTAATGTGAGAGTGTATAGCAGTATAGTGATAGTGTCAATGAGTAAAATATATATGAGTGTGTGTGTGAATGTGTGTCATAGGTTAACTGATGGCATGGCAGCATAGAGTAGGTTTCATTCTCAGATACATATAAAACCCAAACAATTTTACATTAACAATTAAACCTCAGTTTTCAGGAATCAATAAATGAGCAAATCTATGTCAGATATTTAGTTTCGAAAAAGCCATATCAACCCAAATCGAATATCCCAATGATCCCATATATGTAAACATGATCTCAGACATAACCACATGTTAAACATTATCAAATTATCATTCAAATCTCGGGTATGCATCAGTGAATATATTCAAGGAATTCAAAACAGTGTTAAATTGTTAGTGTATCACAGTTTCATAAACTCGATAATGAACCAAAATCAAAACAGCTAAACTCATATGAATCCTAGATATTTCTAAACATTCTACAGCATATAATCTAACAGGTAATTACATTTTCAACAATCTAAAATCTATTTAATTCCTACAATTTCCCATTCGAACAGTGTATCAGACGAAGGGCTCGACAGCATAAACAATCAAAATCATCTTCGAAAACCTAATTAAAAACCAAATTAAAAGTATACTGGCATTAATACAAATAATATGTGTTATGGGGAGGGGTTCTCGTGTCCATACAACTGGACACGAATTGTCCAAATGACTGAAACCATGCACAGACAGTCTGCATAGACCGCGTCGTACAGGCATGTTCGTGTCTCGTGGACACAACACAAGTCATGTCAAGTCTCGTGATCGTGCACGAGGGTCGACCAAGCATAGGTCTAGGTGTCCAAAACCTTGCCACCCGATCACGTGTCCACGTGTCAAAGAATCACACGCGTATCAGACGCGATATTTCGTGCGTTCAGGCTCTGTGCAAAACCAATGCACAAGGGATTTCATGTCCGACACGACATGAGACACCTTGAAACTTGAGGGACACATTTATAGACATTGCCCCAACGTGTCCCTTGAGTTTTATCGCATCTCGTCGCGTGTCGTGTCCGCTGTACGCCTAGAGCAGCAGAAAATAGGCACGGCTCGTGTGTGAGCGTGTTCGTGTCCAATTTGGACACGAACACAGCACGAAATTTACCTCAGTGCGACACAAAACCATAAGCAACATATATATCTACAAATTTGTTCAAATACTTTTTAAAAATATGAATAAAAACCTCTTTGAGGCATTTCATCAAACACATATGCAAAAACACTGATACGTGTCCGATACGGACACCAACAATTCCAATTCCTACCAAACTATACCTACAGTTAGGGGACACCTAGATGGATGCATCTATGGAAAGAATTCATAGATTTGAAGGGATTAGAAGAGATTTACCTATTGAGGGTGAATCCAAATGAAAGCTCCAAAATGAAGATCCTTCTTGCAACTCCAAAACTCCAATGCCCTCTAAAACTGAGATCGCTCACCACAAGCAGTCCATAAACATGAATTAGAACCCAATGCAAAAGACTAGGATTAAAATGGAAGAGAAATGAAAAAAATAGGAAGGAATGAGAAAGAGCACAAACCTAGGTCTTTGTCCAAACAGAATGAATGAAAAAGAAGCAAGTGCTCCTCAAGAGATATTAAATAGGGGCTAGGAATCACTCATGGCCGGCCACATCTATAGGTTAGGTTAGGGTTTCGATCCAAGGGCTAGGCTTCACTCTACAAGTTTAAATGAAACATTAAATCAAGGTTTCTAACTAGCCTTTAACTAAAGATTTCTAATTAGCTTCTAACTTGAAACTAACTAGAATGGAAATGTTAAAACCTAACTAACCATGCTAACCAAGTCACTAAGTCATGGTGAGACACTAGGCTAGGTTGCACCAAGGCTCAACTATCAAAAGGCCAAAAATCACAATACCATTAATTTAATATATTAAAATAATCAAAAAAATTATAATCACCAAAATACCCTCAAACTAGAAAATGAATGTGACATCCGTGGCTTGGGAGAAGGAAAGTTGGTTTATGTTGCCACAAGCTATGAACTTAGCATAAGTCATAAGTGTCGCACGTATAAATGCTTGATAAAGCATGCACTTTCCCACCATCCAATGCTTGGCATAGTGAAAGTGTCCCACAAGTCTCAATGCACGTTTCTACGGTGCAAGGCTTGGCATAGCCTTTGCTCGTCCAACGGGTTAAGTTGTATCGCACAATAGATTTTGGCAAAAGTTATGTCAAGGGCTATCGAAGTAATAGCAACCACGGTCCTATGATTTCTACAGCTGGTTATAGCCACACAGTCCTACGATCTCAAATCTCGTCATATAGAATATGACTTGGGCGGTAGAGTCGCACAGAACATAATTAGTTTAAGGCACGAGCCACGGTTCATTCAAAGATAAGTATGCCACGGTATATGGCACTGATATGGAACACAGTTGATTCAAGTTGAGCTGGTAGAAGGGCTATCAAATAGTCAGTCCTGAGTTGTGATATGGTAACATAGAAAATGCTCGCGACCTTAGATCGTCAAGACAGTCTCTGATTTGGGAGTCTTAACGTAGTCCTAAAAAGATGGTACACTGGAAAAATAATGACTGCATAAGAAAGTAGTTCGAGTCGAGTATTGCATGGTTATTAGACAACTAGTGCACAAGGGAATGTTTTCTCGGAACGACAAACCTAGGGCCACAGGATCGTTTCAGCCTAGGAGGAAATACGGTATAGCCGAGCTGGGAGTACCGCTAAGGTTATCCGGGAACTTTTAGTGGGCTCGCTGCTTGCGCTGAAAGGGTCGCCGAATAGTAAAGCTATAAGTCCCGGATAGCTTGTGGTGCTAGTGACTATTTCATAAAGATGGGTCGACATATTAGCGGTAATTCGCATGCATGCCTTTGGACTGAGTCGAGTAATATGTGCACGGTACTAATGAGTCGAGTTGAATACGTGCACCATTTGTAATACAATGTTTGGGTCTAAGATTTGGCTACAATGAAGACACCATGCTTCGACACGAGATGCAACGTCAGAAAGATTGAGTCAGTGACACTGAGTTCACAAGTCTTGATTGAGTCAGTTGATGATTAAAACAGAAAGACCGCGAGGCGGCAATATAGTTAAGTCACATTGAGTTGCGAGGCACGCCTCAATATGGATACACAACTGGATCTCATGATACGACCATGATGTTTGCACAATGGACTCGTAGCACGGTCACATAGAAATTTGGTACTATCATGTAGTGGGGTCTCTAAGTAGAAGCCAAAGAGGCAAGCACGAGTCGATATGCTGGTATTGTTGGCACGAGAAGAGTCTTAAGGCATGAGTGATAAGTAAGATTTTGATGCGAGGCACAATGATGGTCTAAAAACACAAAATAGGCCAGGAGTCCATGTCCTAAAACTAACCCTAAGGCAAGATTAGAAAGACAATCAAAAGGGATATGTTGCACAAACTAAATAAAAGTGTTGGTTTTGGTATAGGTGTGCGAGGAGCTCACACTACCAGTACAGTTGAGTACTGACACCTATACAATGTTTATGTGCAGGCACAGGTAGAAGATCGTTCGGCATGGAGCCCTCTTGGATGTGCTGAGGCATAGAGTTCCTTGGCATTTTGAGGCATGCAGCTGCATGGGGTCTGGACTTATACGGGACATAATGTATGGACATCGTCTTCCGAAGCATCCGCAAGTTGCAGCCTTGAAGCTTTGTTTTAAGAGATAAGAGAGAGCAGAGTGACTTGTGTTATGAGAAGAGTGAGACTGAATGATTATAATCATGGCCACGTGCCACATTGTAATCTTCGTTTCAATATAGATAAAGAGTTCTCATTTTGTATACTCATGTTGCCTTCATTATTCAATGTTTCTGCTTGGGACTTTTGTGTGACGACCCCATCACTTAGCCTGTAATCGACCATTATGGAATCCGCCTTGCGTGAATTTATCCATTGCCTTTGGAAACTCTTTTGAATTTATCCATCGCCTTTGGAGCTTGAATTATGGAATTGGCCATAATGGAATCCTACGGGAGCGAGGCATGATACTAATATCTCTTCTTACCTACCCGTACGATCCCAAAGTAGTCTTTGACGTGCATTCACATAGTTGGTTAGATTACCCATTTATTATTCAGTTCAGGTTATGGCATGGGATTGTGTCTTGTCTGGAAATAGTATCCCAACCCTTATCCTTGTCTGGTTATAGGGGTGGTTCACAGCTTCGATGGCGAGATACTGGACCGTGTTGTGATCCGAACTACTTATTCATGTATTTATTTCAGTTCATATTGTAGCTTGTACTTTTGTATCTTGTTACGTCCCTCTGATAACCTGGTAACCTCTCCAGGTTATTGTTGAGCTTATAGTACAGACATGTGGATGGTATGATTTTGACCGTAGGGTTGAGGTATTGCTTATAGGGTTAGTTTATCATTTTCTCGTACTTTCTATTTTCTTTTCTGTTATATCTTGCTCATTTAGCATGCTTTTGCTGGACCTCTACTATACTTCGGGTCCATTCCAAACATATATACTAATGGGCAACAGACCATGACACATATTGTTTATTCTTGATTTTATTCTTTATTGTGGATGGAGATATAGATTAGTTAGCATATCTAAGTATACCTTACGGCGTACTACGATTAGGATAAGTCTATTAAATTAGAATACTTATTCTAGTCGTACAGATGGCATGCTCAAGCCTTGGGTTCCCTATATATTTTGGAACTGGGGTACGACATATTTTTGTGGTGTCCCATACATGTCGAGTTAGCCGTTTCGGTTACGTTACTATACCGAGTGGGGCTGCAATAGGATAATATGATAAGATCTCAATCCACAACTGTCTTGGAAACTCTTTTGAATTTATCCATCACCTTTGGAACTCGAATTATAAGTCGATCAACTTCCTTGATCTCCTTGTATTGGATTCTCGTCATTCCCCCTTTCGGAAGGACGTACGCCCGTGCTTGGTGAACCATCTCTCTCATTATTGACTAGAACGTAGTTGATAGAGTTTTATAAAAGGGTTGATTGTTAAGAAAGGATTGGGTAGGTACCTCTATTGACGACTTAATTCTAGTGAGAGACTTTAGGATCAGTAGATTACAACCCTTCTACCCTTACCTATGTTGGATAGAGATGTATTATTGTACCTATGCTAGATAGAGAGGGACTAGAGGTATACAAGTTTAAATCGGTTTAGTTAGGAAGATATGATATGTTTCTTAACCAAAGTGATCTAAGTGATCTGAGAGATTATATAGAGAAACTTTAGAGCTAATCACAATTCCCTAATTAGGATATGATCACCTATATGGAAGACTATAGTTGGAAGGGCTCAAAGATCACATTATGAATAGAATGATTCGATAGATACCCTGCTTAAGATAAGTATAATCCTTATCGGAGTTTTAGGGTTTTATAGAGGTTAAGAAATTTTTTGTTGACGATGTGGAAATTATGAAAATACGCATTTGTTTGGAAATAAAATTACCTCGGACAGTGGCCCAGAGAATCCTTGTTAGAGGAGATTTCTACCGAAGGAATATATCAAAACGATACATGGTGATAGGTAGTACCATAAGAGGATTTAAGGATATTTGGATATGACTGTGTTAGACTAGACAGATATCTAGATATAGCAGGAATAGCCTTAAAATGATTTATTAACAACTATGACTAGGAGATTGATCAATAGGTAAGTTGGTTGTCAAGGTACCATAGATAAGCATCACCTATATTTACTTCCATCCTTACCTAGCAGATAGACGTAGAAGGGTTAGACGTACCTGTAACTATTGGATAACTTCCTATAGCTAGAAAGGAGTAGGTTGTTAGCCATACTATTAAGGGATTTGGTATATAATCTAAATGAGTATGGGATAGAGTTTAAGGATTAATTATGATATTCCTATCTTCAGTGGTTATACCTAACTAAGGACATGACAGCAGAATTAGAAATCTTACCTCAAGTAGACTAGTAAACCATAGCTATGTTAAGTCCTTTATCGAAACCAGTTAGTTAGGAATCCCAATGGACTTGTAAAAGATTAGTTAGTCGCATTTGTAAGAATCAATGCTATCCTAGGAATCATTGATAGAAAAGCCAACATTCTAGAAGGAGTAGAAGTTCGACATCCTCCGTCTGACTGATAATCCGAAGCTCATGATTGTTCTAGAACCTCAGGTAGGGTTGGTCCTTGATCATGCTGCAACCCCTTCCATTACGAATATGTTCTGAAAATTTTTGTTCCAATATTTTTGTCATAACTAGTCGTCTCAATTAGGTGAATGAGTATGGTCTATATTCCGATCCTAGCTCGAGCCACACTAAGGATAAATCTTTACTCCTTTGTACCCTATAAATATACCATCCATATCACGGTAGGTACCAGTCCTTTCCCACTCTAAAATTTCTTGATCAAGTCACTATGACTTAATGCTCCTTACGTATAGTCATCTTGACTTCTTTCAAGAATAACTTCCTTATCCTTTTATGTAGTGCTACCATTTAGTTTCGATAACCCAAGCTTCCATGGTAGCGAGATTGTAGGGCCTCTCAAATTTTAGGGTTTCCCTATATTTGCGAGTGATTGGGAGAATCTTCGTTCGAAATAATCTAATAAGTCAGTAGCTCATGACACCCACTTTCTAATCAGACCATTTGGTGTCCGCTATCGTGACTTTGATATTTGGAGCACAAGACTAGCTGCGACCTTCAAAAAAATTTCATATACATGACTTAGACGAGTCCACCTTCAATTAAGCCTATCATGTCCCACTCAAACATGTCTCTTCGTGCAACATTTTTAAGGCACAATATTCGAGCCTAGGGTCCCAACCTTATCCACTCCAACGATACCATTGACTATTCCAACCTAAATAGGAGGCTCGCCCTCGACCCAACCCTTTCAACGATTTTAGTAGCCAGACTGTTAACCTTGGTGTTAGATATAGTGCCTCAAGATAGCATGATTTCCTCATGATAGATTCTTAGAATTTTGTTAGGAATAGAATGGCTTGGTAAGCCATATATTTGAGGGTAGACCTAAGATTTTGTAACACCCAATTTTCCAGACGAGGGTAATTTTGAAATTTTGAAATTATAATTATTATTATTGTTATTTATTTCATATTATGATTTTTGGTAATTTTAATCATTTTTAAACTATTTAAAAACTGTTTTAAGTCATGACTTGTAATTTTGATGTGCTGCTAGTGAAACCCGAGAGACTGTCTGACCTAGAGCCTAACCAAGTGATTAGGGATATTTATTTATCATTTTTAGCCTAGGGGTAATTTGGTTATTTGGACTTATTTGAATTATTTGATTAATTTCTTGAATTAGTGAATTCTAGTTGGACTTTGACTTGCTGAGACTAGTAGACTAGCCTTGAACCTAACCCTAGCTATGGTAACCCTAGCCTAGCTTGAGTTAACTCATTTTAGTCATTAGAGATTAGTTTTAGAATGAGGGGATTTGGTTTAGTGAATTTAAGTCATGATTTATGGTGTATGAAATAGCTTATGACTTAATGACTTAAATGATTTGGACTTAAGCCCATGGGCCAATTTAGGAAACCCTAACCCTAATTTTGTAATTTATGACCAGCCATAGGAGAGCCCCTCCCTATTTAATGTCATGTTGAGGAGTTCTTGCCTCTTTTAGAGCTTGACCTAGAAATTGAAGAAAATGTATTTTCTCCCATTCCAAAAATTCCCATTTTATTCATTTAATCTCCTTTTTCATCCTAGTCTTTTGCATTGGGTTCTAATTGTAGTTTATGGACTATTGGTGGAGAGCTATTTCAGTTTGGGATCAATTTGGAGCATTTGGCCATCAAGAAGAACACCCCCTCATTTGAAGCTTTTCTTGTAATTTGCACTTATAGGTTAAACCCTACAAATTGCATTTTTATTCTAATTTCTTTGCATATTAGGCTAGGTTTAGGTGTTCCCTAGCTGTCCCTCATGTTTGGTAGGATTTCGTGTCCGCTTGGTGTCCGTATCGGACACGTGTCTATGTGTATGCTTACGTGTTCGACGAAATGTCGCAATGAAATGAATTTTCATATTTTCCAAAACTAATTACATGTTTTCGAAGCTCTTGATGTGTACATTAATTATGTTGAGGACTGAGCATGATTCTGTGCACATTTTGTGTCCAAAATTGGACACACACGCACGCACAGGACACAGTACTGTGCCCGTACAATCCCTTGCTGTACGGGCTCGACACAGGACACGACATGGCCTCTCATGGCATGATTTTTGGTAGACACGTGGGCCTTGTGTCTGACACGACGGTCACAAATTTTGGTCGGGTTTTGTTGAGTGGTTAGTGAGAAAACTCACTCGCACTAGACCTTGCCCAGACTGCACGAACGCGAGAATCGCGTCGGATACGCATCTCGTGCACGCGACACGATCCACGTGGACACGGTGCAGGCTGTGGGACACACTCTCCTAGTCTTGGCGAACCCTAGGACACGAGCACGAGCTCTGTAGTGTCGTGTGTCGTGTCCTGGGACGCTCTGCACCTCTACACGAGGCTGCTGATACTGCATTTTCTGATGCTATGGTTTCTTCATTTTGGACACGTCATGTCCAACTTTGGGGACACGACACACACTGTGTGGCATGTGAACATGTAGCCCATGGGTTACCAACCTTTAATTTTGGTATATTAACATATTTTTGAATTGAAATGTGGAATTCCCATTGTAACTGATACATGCATTCAGTTTCTAATTTTCTGAAGTTTATTTCCAGTTTCAAACTGTTTAAATTAATGTTAAATTATCATATTGGTTATGAACATATGTATTAAAACCTGCTAGATTGGTTTTACATATTAGATTAGGTTTTATGTTCATGGAATGGAATTTGGACAATGGGATTGGGCTGTTTAATGTGACTGATACTTATGTACTATTTTATAAACCCTGAGATTCCATTTCCTGTTTTAAACTGATTTGAAGGTTAAGTTCATGATTTAATCATCTGCACATGTGTGTTAGATCACTACATGTTGGTTATTAACTGGTATTAGGCTCATTGGGTTTTGATTTCAGTTTTGAATGTTGAATGATATGTAAATGAACTGTCAACTGTTATTCTTGTTTTAATCCCGATTTTAATTCCCTTTTCTAAAAACTGATTTTGAAAGTTATTTGCCAGGATTAAATTCTTATGCATTTGTGGGTTCACTGTTAATTGATTCATGGGATTTTGAATGTGGTTTGGGAATGGACTGATTAGTGATAGACTGAATCACACATTCCTGAATTTGATTTATGAGCTTCACTCCTATTAACTGTCAAATTGGGTTAACTGTTTGTCTTTTTAGAATTGATATTGATTTCCTTCACTCTTGTTAAAACTGAATTTCATGTTAAAATAGCCATGTTTATTCAATGTTTTGTTAGTCCATTGTTAGTTTAGAATTCATTTGGTTTGGGTAGAAGGGTGAACTATCATATTGAGTTTCCTAAACTGAGAATTTCTCACTGTCAATTAATTCCTTTTAATCCTGTTAAACTGATTGGTTGTGTGGGATAGGTAATGGGGTTCGAAATTGAATGATTCATGAACTGTCATTTGGGATTTGGTTTGTGTTGGAAATAATGGATTTCAATGAGTGATTGAGTCCTTGGTTAACTGTCATTTATTTCTTCCTTAAAAATTGAGAACTTCTCACTAGTTTTGATTCAAATTCCTGAACACTCTACTCAACATACACACACTCTTCCACACTCTCATGTCACCATATCATACACACTATTTTCCACTATACACTCACACCCTCACTCTCACACACACTGTTTTGCCTAATATCACACACACATGCCACTATGTTAACACTACACACACACCCACATGGTCACATGTATTCCTCCCTATCACTCTATGTATATACATATATATATGTATATATATATAACTATATGTGATATTATAATGTGGCCTATGTGTATAATGTGATTATCTATATTAAATTAGATTAAATAAATGTGTATATGTGTGAAAGTGTGTAATGGACTATATGAGTTTAGCTATATGGCCTATAGCCTATGGCTCATAGCCTGTGTGTGTGGCTTGAGTGCCAGTTAAGGTGTGTTGTTGGCTTGTATAGCCTAGATATTGTGTGTGCTTGCTAGAATAGGCTGGTTAGGCTTAGTGAGACTTGTTTGGCTTAGGTTTGACTTAGTTGACCTAGTTTGACTAGTCTAGTTGACTAGAGTTGACCGAGAGTTGACTTTAGTCCAGTTTGACCCTAAACTTCATGTAGATGTATTGTAGCAGTCTGTTATATCATATTAGACTTATAGTGACTTATACTGTTCTATAGGAGATAGACACCACTCCTCGGACAGTAGATACACTTCAGATACTCAGGAAACAGGCGAGTACATTCTCTGATCATTTCATATCCTGCTTAGGAGTATATTTCCTGCTTTAGATTACTTTACATGATGCTGACACGTTGAAAACACGGATTAGTACTATATGGATCTTGTCGTGCGATGTTATCCCCTTAGCGGATACATCGGGTATCTCGTGTTCATGTACTTTATCATGAGCATCGTGTACTCCTTGTGTTCGTGCTTTTCGTGTACAAATTGTGTGAAATCGTGTATACTCATGTGCTCACATGATCTTCGTGTACGACTATATTTCGTGTACAATAACATAACTTGGCTAGATCCATGTGTATTGATTGGGGCGGGGGAGTAGAAGTGGTTATGTAATCAATCCAGTAGATTACTCATGTACAACCTCTTTAGATTACTCGTGTACAATATCGTGCCGTTTATATAACCGTCTTGTACTCTGAATCACTAACACTGTTAGTTCTCTATATACTGTAGCTATTTACTTACAGTCTCTCTCTTTTTCATTATGTTGTTCTTCAGTTTCCTGTATCTTACTCTCTAGCATGTTTATATTTCCTAACCTATTATGATTTATTGAGATGTACTGTACTCGCTCCTATCCTGACTGGACCTGTTGAAAATTTTACAGTGAATGATAAGGCTCTGGTGTCTACCCATTATGGTGCAGCTTTAGACAACACTTATGACTTTGACCCACTTGCAGTAGAGGATCTACCACCAGTGGTTTAGACTGCTAGCTTAGACTCTTACCTTGTCTTCTCATTGACACATTATTGTATATACTGGAAGTTTATTTTATTTGATGTTCCTGGATATGTATTTATCTTAGACACTTAGACTTTATCTGGATTGTTTTCTCTGTGGATTAATTCTGTTCTTATCTATCTATCTATCTTTTATCATACTCTACCTTAGATGTGATTGGGACTGTATTGCTATGTCACCTCCATTCGGAGTGTATATACTGTACAGGTACCTTTATATTGTTAGATGTTTAACCTAGGACAGCGTTCTACCGCCGACACTGCGGCATAGGCTGGACGTACCCACGTCTCGTGCCTTTACTCTAGGGTGCGAGTCATGACACGTTTTTAGTGGTGGCCCATGCAGGTCGAGTATATGTAGTGGTATTCGAACTAGAGTATCACTACAGCCTGCAGTAGGATTAGGATATTTTGAAGGTACTCAATCACACTAGAAAAACTTCTTATCAGATCCCTTTTATCTAAATTTACTGCTTATTGTTTTTCCTTGAATATAAACTATCCTTCTTTGATTTTTTTGCTTCATTCTCAGTAATTGCTTATTGTTTTGATCTGCCTTCATGATGATTATGGAGACATGATCTCATTGCTTCGGTTCGGGAGATACTATCGAGAGGCTGGCCACCTCTCGTCCTGTTCAACAGGGCCTAGAGATCGCAGCTCCTGTTGTGCCGACTCAGGTTGGTGTTTCTGCTACATTGGTTGTGTACCTCCGTATGTACAGAGACCTTTTCCCGTCATTCCTGATTTCTCTCAGCAGCAGCGGTTCATGCAGTGTCAGTAGCAGGTCGGTGGAAACCATCAAGGGCACGATTTTGCCAGGACAATTGAGGATGCACAGGCCATTAGAGATCTTGCTACAGGTTTCGTTCTTCTCGATTCTATTCCCACAATTGTCCCTTATAACTATCTTGAAATCCGATTCCATCTGTTCCTTGTTGATTGATTAATTTTGTCATGTTGCTCTTTAGTTATGTTTGTTTCTTTTTTGAGAAAATCATATGGGCTAGGTCACCTCAGTTGTGGGATCTAGAATCTTCAATAGTCGTGTTAGCTGGCATAGTGAGGGCATATAGTCAGATTTTGGACGTATTTCTTGGGTGTGGGAATTTAAGGTTTTTGTCATCGCATACGGCAATGCGAAAATTTTAAATACCATGAACCTAGAGGTATGTACCTTAGTCAAGGACTCTGTGATTATCGTAGCCTTGCTCACTAGCATGACGAAGACTCTGAACAACATGATTTTGGACAGACGCATATGATTATCACACCCTTCTGTTGTTATAAAAATTGTATTCCATTATCAAATAACTTCGGAGTAGGGATATTTAGTTTTGTAGAGCTTATTCATATGTAGTTCTTTCATAGTGTAATGATATGATGACTTGTAGAGTGTCCGTACCCTAGAGACGATAGTTAGCATTGGTATTAGAATAGTAACCCATTGTAGATGATTTCTCTGTTATTTATAATACCAACCAGTTTACATATAGGATGTTAGTATGCCTTACAGCCTTGATGATTGTTATTATTTTCCCTTACCTTTTTCTAGAGAGGCACCCATGACCAGAGCCTGTCCTTGAGTATAGTTGTAGTTCACCTAAGACTAAGAGGTCTATATATAGATAGGTTACAGATGGTATTGGCATATGGGATATGGGTTTGGTTTGTATCTATAGGTCATTATTGTATATGATTATTGACATGTTGTTAGCCTATATTGGTCCAGTTTCTATTTTAGTTAAGTTCTCTTTGTATTGAGTTCAGTCATGTTTGATCAACCTTTATAGGCAGTGTGCAGACCCTTCATTAGAAACCCTGCTCCCTCAGTTCATACTATTTCAAGTTGTTTACTGCACTCAACTTTTATTACCTACCATATTGCATCATAGATTTCACTGGACCATAGTTCAGACCCCAATTATTGACTCACCGATATAACCATCAACCCCTTACCATATTCTGCATATCTGGAGAGTTAGTATCATACATACTAGAGGTCTACACTCAGCACTTGGGACAGTTCACTGTTCTGTCCCAATACACCCTACAATATCTGACCCCTTCATTGGAGTGATCGGCATGTGGTAGGGAGTGTGTGTTATTAGACCCTGAGTAGAGTTGAGGTGATGAGGATCAATATATATATAGTTTGTATATATATGTAATATATTTTTATTGGTATGTAGCCTGCACTCATTGGTAGTATACTGCCTATTGCATTCCCTGTACACCAGTTTGGTTCACTTCTTCAGACCACTGTCCTGCATGTAGTTAGTTCAGCCAGATATAGAGGAGAGGCCAGGTTGATCTAGAGGCATGTTTTAGTCACTATGTAGGTTTCCTTTCACTTTGACTTTACAAGTGGACCCAAATGTCCTGTCCTTTAGCTTATAAATTCAGTCTCCTTAGCATCATTCCCTTTTGCCTATATTGATGTTTCAGACCAGTCATCCTTAGCCTAAATTCTAAGCATTGTTTCAGTCCCTTATAAGTTTAATCTACTTTAACCCTTGGTTGATCAGTCATATATATATATATATATATATATATATATATATATATATATATATATATATAAATAAAAAAAATATATATATATATATATATATATATATATATATATATATTATATATATATATATATATATATATATATATATATATATATATATATATATATATATAGAGAGAGAGAGAGAGAGAGAGAGAGAGATGATATACTTAGGATATATGTGATGGGTTGTTGTTCTTGAGCAAATATATATGTGGTATTTGGGATTGGTGTGCTCAGCTTGTAGGTACTTAGTTATGGGTGACTTGATAGGATTGGGAAGTTAAGGGCTAGCCTATTATAGAGTTTCTCTTTTGCTAAATTCTAGTTGCCAACACTTGGGTAGCTAGCATAGGTACAATCCTAAGAAGTTGACCAGCTGATGACCAAGTACTTGGATGTTGAGAAATTGACTAGTGATTGACCCTTGACTATGTTGACCTAGAAGGGGTACGATCATCTTAATTTCGAGGACAAAATTTTTCTAAGGGGGGTAGGATTATAACACCCAGTTTTCCAGATGAGGATAATTTTGAAATTTTGTAATTATAATTATTATTATTGTTATTTATTTTACATTATGATTTTTGGTAATTTTTAATCATTTTTAAACTATTTAAAAACTGTTTTAAGTTATGACTTGTGATTTTGATGTGCTGCTAGTGAAACCCGAGAGACTGTCTGACCTAGAGCCTAACCAAGTGATTAGGGATATTTATTTATCATTTTAGCCTAGGGGTAATTTGGTCATTTTGACTTATTTGAATTATTTGATTAATTTGTTGAATTGGTGAATTCTAGTTTGACTTTGACTTGCTGAGACTAGTAGACTAGCCTAGAACCGAACCCTAGCTATGCTTCTACTTCTTTGCTATTTTCTGCTGTGCCAAGTGTTATGTTGAGTTTCCTAGCACATGTTGATTTCCGACGCATGAGAGTTAGGGCGCATAGAATATATATATATATATATATATATATATATATATATATATATATATATATATATATATATATATATATATATATATTATTTGTAACAAAGAAAGGAATAAGAAAAAAAGAGATAAACCAAATAAAGCAAAGGAGCTCGCGTCCGAAAAGCGGGTGCGGGTCGTGACAATAATAAACATGCATAATCAGAAAAAGCAAAATGACAAAAATAAGAGAAAATATCCAACTATTATGGTCATCTTTGCTGCTCCGTCCTCAACTATCCGAATCCAAATTCTGGCGCTGCGCAGATCTATACGAGGTTCGACCTGCCCGGTCAGGTCGCGGGGTTCGGGGCAGCGCCACGATTTTTTTATTTATTTTAGGTTTTGGCTGTCGATTCCTTCATCGAAAATCATCTGTCTGCCTCTGGATTGCTCAAAACCAGCATCTCGTTCGGCGTCAGAAACAGCCACCACCGCCATCACGAATGATCAAAAATAATTAAAATTACATCAATCCTATGCCTCCTGAAGGAGTTCACACATAATCTAGATTGAAAAATTAAATTAATAAGCACGATCAACCCTCGTGATTTTAATTACATCCACAGCAACAACAACATCCACGACATGTTCGTGGTTTAAACAACACAATAAAAAAAATATGCATTGGACCATAATAGTTGGATCTAAGATGCCTGCAAAACCGAGTTAGAACAGATCTACATCTACCGACTATTACATAGCGCAAGTTTTATTGGACAACATGGACGTATCAATCAATACGTAGATCCAGAGTGGCTCTGATACCAATTGATGGAACTGGGGATTCCCAGGACCCTTCATTTGGTGTGCGTATTGATCGATAGAAAGCTAAACAGATCTAATACGTGTTCTAACCCTTCATAGGCGGAAACTAGGGTTCACGAATTATACCTGTGGTGGAAAGGAGACAAGTAATTCCTGGCAATCTCGAGCGGACGACCCCAAGATCTTCTGCACGTATTCCTTCCTCGAGTTGGACGTCGTGTGGGCGACGATCTCCCAACCTTTTCTTCTCCTTGGCAGCACTCTCTTTCTCTCCTGCAGCGGAAAGGAGACAAGTAATTCCTGGCAATCTCGAGCGGACGACCCCAAGATCTTCTGCACGTATTCCTTCCTTGAGTTGGACGTCGTGTGGGCGACGATCTCCCAACCTTTTCTTCTCCTTGGCAGCACTCTCTTTCTCTCCTTACGTGAATCACGAATTTAGAGAAAATTTCAGATTTCTGATCAGTAGTCTGGCGGCCAGAGAATAGAGGATATATATAGGCTACGACAGGGACCATGAGGAGAAATTAGGGTTAGGCCTCCTAACGGATCTGGATATCCCGTGTTCAGCCCGAACACACAATCCAGGTCCATTAACAATAGCTCGGTCCACTAATGAGCTATTGTTGCACTACCTCCCTAATCCCAAATTATGTTTGTGGGCTCCTTTTATTATATGCTCGTTTGGCTCCCCATGTTAAGATATCGTATATCCGTCGATCAAATTAAGTTACTGACAACTATATTGATTCGACATCTTTTATCCTTAAGTAGTACCGCTCAACTTTATTTGTCATGTCGGATATAATCCACCTGCAGGGTTTACATGACAATCCTTATGAGCTCCTTAAGAGGACATCATCAACCCGATGTATCGGGACATGAATTCCATTTATAATCAACAGCCCATCATACATACAATATTATTACCCAATTCATAGAGTTTGTTGATCCATAATGAATCTCACTCTTTTATGAGTCAAAGTAATACACATTGCATATACATGTCCGTTATTATATCTGGATTAAGAGTACAAGCTTCCATAATAACAGAGGTGTTTGTTCTCTTATGTAGTCAGTACAAAGAGAACAACCTCAAGTGGTCCTGTTCAATACACACAAAGTGTACTAGTGTAAACCTATAGTCAAGATAGACTAATACCAGATTACACTACAACCTTTCCAATAGATTGTCCAAGTCCATCTAGGTTGTGAACTATTTATATACTCCATAGGAAACTGATAATATGATCTTCTGTTTGACACCACACACCATATTATATACAATATAGAATATCAGACATTTGCATTAACACTTGCAACAAATACAATATGCAAACATTTGCCCATATGATTCTTATTCAAAATTTAAGGAAATAAGGTTACTACAAAAGTGATGCTTTTAGTATATAACCCTAACAAGCTGGTGGTCTGCTGTTTCGGTGCCTGCTGCTGCACCCTCGGCTGCTGATGCTGTACCTGCTGGAAAGGTGCCCGGCCCTGCTGCTGAAACTGCTGCTGATGTACTGTCCTCTGCGGCTGCTGGTGCTGAAAATGAGGCCTCTTGGCCTGGCCCCCGCTGCTGCTAGCTCCCTGGAAGTCTCTCCCCTCTTAAGCCTTAGCTCAAGATCATCCTCTGCGGCTAAAGCATCCACCAAGATCTCCTCAAAAGTAGCGCTGCATGCACTCTTGGTATAGGACTTAACCTCCTTTACCAATCCCTTTCTGAACCTCCGGGCCTTCGTCGCCTCGGACAACCCCTCGACAAATCTGTCCAGACGGCAGAACTCCCCTGCATAATCCTCCACGGACTGGCTACCATGTACTAAGGCCTCGAACTAAGTCTCGAGGGCTCCTAGCACTGCATCTGGGAAAAACTTCTCCTTGAACAGCTTCTTGAATGCTGCCCAAGTCTGCCCTGGAGTACCAACCCTCGGGTCGGTCTGGTACCAAGTGCGGGCCAAATCCTGCATCATGCTGGCCGTCGCCTCGATCTGGAGCCTCGCCGGAATCTCAGCCAGTATGAATATCTCCTCCATATGCTCTATCCACTCATCGGCATACAGAATGCCCTCTGTACCCCGGAAATCCCTCGGGTGCATCTTCTGGAAGTCTTGGATGCCCTTCTCCCTCGGCAGCTGCGGCTGCTGAACAACCACGGGCTGAGCTGCTGCTGCCCTCTCAACTGTAGTCAGGGCCAGATCAATGCTCCGACTAAACTTCGCAGTCTGCCTCTGTTGCTGGGCCTGCTGGGCCTCCATGAACTGCTGAAAGAATGCAAACAGCTGAACTGCGTCAACTGTCCCCGAAGGTGGCTGCTGCTACTGGAGCACCTCTGGAAACACCTGATCCTGCCTGTGCACTGCTGGCGGAGGGGCTCCTCCGAACGCAGCTGAAATGCCCACCCCAGCTGGCATGACTGGGGCTGCGGTACCGGGAGTTGGCTGCTACTGCTGCTGCTAAGGACGAGAGGTGACAGACCCCTCTGCAGCGTCCCCCGGTCCGGTGCGATACGATCTCGTCTGAACCATCCTGGAAGCACAGATCAAACAAGAAACAATTGCTGAGAATGAGTTAAAATAGCAGAGGAGGACAGTTTATATTCAAAGGAAGATAAATAACAGTAAAATATAGATATACGAAATCTGATAAAGAGTTTTTTCTAGTGTGATTGAGTACCTTCAAAAATATCCTAATCCTACTGTAGGCTGCAGTGATACTCTAATTCGAATACCACTGCATTTCTAAACTAGACCTGTATGAGCCACCACTAAAAACGTGTCATGACCCACACCCTAGAGTAAGGGCACGAGAAGTGGTTACGTCCAGCCTACGCGTAGTGTCGGCGGTAGAACGTGTCCTAGGTCAATCATCTAACAATATGTAAGGTACCTGTACTGTATATACACTCTGAATGGAGGTGACATAGCAGAATACAATCTCAATCACATCTAAGGTAGAATGATAAGATAGATAGATAGATATGAACTGAATAAAATCCACAGAGATACAACCAGATAGAAGTCTAAGTGTCTATGATATAACAAATCTAGAAATATCCCAAATATCAAATACAGTAATCCTGAATATGAATATAATGAAAAGGCATCCTAGTCTAAAGGAGTATCGTCCACTGCTAAGGGGTCCTGCTGCTGGTCCAGGTCACAACTGTCCTCTAGGGTAGTCCCATAATAGGTGGGACAACACGCCTCGTCCTCATCCTCTGTAATATTTTCAACAGGTCCAGTCAGGACAGGAGCGAGCACAATACATCTCAACAAATCATAACAGGATAGGAAATATAATCATGCTAGAGAGTAAGATACATGAAACTGAAGAACAACATAATGTAAAAGAGAGACTGTAAGTAAGTATCTATAATATATAAGAGAGCTAAACAGTGCTAGTAATTCAGAGTACAAGATGAATATGTGAACAGCTGGAGGGTGATTCATGACTATACTAAAGAGGTGATTCATGACTATTCTACTTTAGAATTATTCACATGCTCAGTTTCTACTCCCCCATCCACAATCAATACACAAGGATCCAGTCAAGTTACGTTAAGATTCATGACTATACTACTTTACCCATAAAGGGTGATTCAAGAGTGATTTATGAATAGATTCGTGAAGGCTCTGTGATTCATGAGAGTACAGGAATCACAAGCTGATACACGAAGATTCATGATAATAGAAGCATGAGATACATGATGTAAGTGAAACACACGAGACAAGAGTATCTGATGCTCTCGAGGGGGATAACATCTCATGAAGGGATCCATATAGTACTAATCTGTGTTACCAATGTGTCAGCATCAAGTAAAGCAATCTAAAGTTGGAAATATAATCCTAAACAAGATATGAAATGATCAGAGAATGTACTCGCCTAGTATCCTGAATATCTGAAGAGAATATACTGTCCGAGGAGTGGTGTCTGTCTCCTATAGAACAGTACAAGTCACTACATGTCTAAAATAATAAAATAGACTGCTACAATGCATCTACATGATGTTTGGGGTCAATCTAGGCTAAAGTCAACCTTTGGTCAACTTAGTCAACTCTAACAGTCAAACTAGGTCAACTCTAGTCTAGTTAGGTCAAACAAGGTTAACTAGTCTAGGTTGGTCTAACCTAGGCTTAACAAGTCCATCTAGGTCTCTAACCAATACTGACAAGTCTCTCCATAAATTTAAATCAAATGAATTATTTAAATCCAAATTATATGAATTCAAATCCACATCTAAATCCAAATCAAATTCAACATAATAACTTTAAGATAAATTTAATGTTTATCAAAGCAATTTAAATCATATAATAGATAAATCGTTAAATCAAATAATATTCCAAATCTAGATTAGATAATTCTTAATGCCATAATTAGTCACCATAAGTATTTTAAATAATGTTTGATGTTATCAAATAAGGTAAAATATATTTTATAAATCTAAATCTTAATTCAAAATAAGTTACTAAATCTTTTTATTGCTGTAAAATTAATCATGATTTTCAAACTATTTTCGAAACCGATATTTTTTTTTGAAAATCCAAACATAATAATAAATAACTTTATAATTTCAATAATAAAATTTCAAGAACAAATATTTATTAAAACTAAATAGTACTTTCAAATCGTTAATTACAAACTATATTTTGAAATGCAGAAAAAAATAGTAAATATCTTTTACAAAGTTTCAAAAAAAATTACTTTCAAACACAAAAAAATAAAATAATTTTTTTGAGAAACATGGGTTACAAGCAGAGTCATGCATTCACGAAGATGGCACGCTCTGACATGGAAAGTGTCTTTATGTACCCAGTGGTGACATCAGACAAGCGATCATGGCAGAAGCTCACAGTTCATAGTATTTAATCCATCCCGGTAGCACGAAGATGTATCATGATATTCGTCAGCATTTTTGGTGGAATGACATGAAGAGGGAGATAGCCCGGGTTATCTCTCGTTGTTTGGTTTGCCATCAAGTCAAAGCTGAACATCAGAGACCAGCTGGACTTCTTCAACCATTATCGATCCCAGAATAGAAATGGGAGCATATTACCATAGATTTTGTGACTGGGTTACCTAAATCCCCAGTTGGAAGAGATGCTATATGGGTTATAGATGATAGATTCACTAAGGTAGCTTATTTTTTCCCTTTCAGAATTGGTCAATCGACGGATCAGCTAGCAGAGATGTATCTCAGGCAGATAGTCAGATTGTATGGAGTGCCAGTCAGTATCATATCCGACAGAGATTCAAGATTTATATTGCACTTTTGGCGGAGTCTTCAAGAGAGTTTGGGGACTCATTTCAAGTTTAGTTCAGCTTATCATCCGTAGACAGATGGTCAGTCGGAGCGCACGATTCAAACCTTCAAAGATATGTTACGATCCTGTACACTTGACTTCGGTGGTTCGTGGGAAGATCACCTGCATCTAGTGGTGTTCTCCTACAATAATAGTTTTCTGGCCACTATCCAGATGGCACCATTTGAGGCACTGTATAGCAGAAAATGTAGGTCACCTTTAGCTTAGGACGATATAGGCGAGAGATAGATGCTTGGTCCAGAAATGGTTACTCGAACTATCGAAGTGGTCAGACAAGTTAGAGATCATCTTCGGGTTGCACAAGATCGTCAGCGCCATTGGGACGATTCTCATCAGTGTCCTCTTTAGTTTTCTATCGATGATAACGTATTCCTTAGGATCTCGCCTACCCGTAGCGTCATTCGATTCGGCGTACGGAGAAAGCTTAGTCCTAGGTATATAGGGCCATTTGATATTCTCGAGCGAGTAAGTGATATGTACTATCGTCTTGCTCTTTCATCGTTGTTACATAAGGTACATTAAGTATTCCATGTATCCCAATTGCGACGGTATATCCTGAATTCGAGCCATATCCTTGATCATTCAAATTGGTTATTGGTACCAACCTTTCGTATGAGGAAAGACCCATATCCATATTGGATCGAAGGGGGAAGATACTCTAGAACAAGACTATTGGTTTAGTCCGTGTTGCTTGGGGTCATCACTCTTTGGGTGAGTCAACGTGAGGATGATATCTGATTACAATATCCATATCTCTTTGACTCGTAAGGTAAAATGTCTTCCCTATGTCTTATGCTTTTAATTCCTTACTTGCATGAATGATTGCTTGATTAACTGCTATTCGTAGGTTGCCTGTAGTTAGTATAGCTTGCCTCGATACCTCTAGCCTCTTGATTAAATTTCGAGGACATAATTCTTTTAAGGTGGGTAGAGTTATCACTTTCGTTTTTCGTTATACGTATTTTCAGTATGCGTGTACGGATTTCTGACATTTGTCACGTGACTTGTATTTTGACTTGACTTGATTAGTCTTGTCTTGGTTTAATCTTGACTTGGTTTAATTTGGTTTGGTCCAACTTGGCATGGCTTGGTTTGGTTTGAGTTGGTTCATCAAGAATGAGCTTTGTATATAAACCAACTTCTCTCTCTCTCCTCCATTAATTTCATTTACTTCTTCATCTTCTTCTTCATTTATTCCTTCCACCTACCAAACCCTAGACAAGTACAACTTGCTTCATGATGGATCCTAAATTTTATTGTTCCATTGTCTTCCTTGCTTGATTGTAAGCCTCTTCAGAACTTGGAGTTTTTGGTTTTGATGTTTACATTTTTGTAAATCAAAGTTTTGTAGTTTTCTCCGTTTTTTTGGTTTTGATCTTTTAAACTTTGTTATTTTCGAAATCTAAGGGTTCCATGTTGTGGAAAATTTTATTCTACCCAATTTTGGCTTTCGAATCACTTGATTTCGACTTATTTTGATGAAGTTATGAGATTTTTTATGTTCATGGGTTCCAGTACATCTTCGTGCTGCTGGGACGATGAACAATGCCACGCGTGTGATTCATTTACCGCACGTCTGCGTGCCATGCTCTCGCGCTTCGTGCGCCGTGCATCCGTGCATTGCACATTTCGCGGCCACGTGCCTGTGTGATTCGTTTGTCGTGTGCCTGCGCACCGTGCTCTCGTGCTCCGTACGCTGCGCATTTTGTGGTCACACGTCTGCGCGATTCATTTTTCGTGTGTCGTGATCTCGTGCTCCGCGTGCCGTAGCCAATTTGGTATGCGCGCGCTGTATGTTTAGCGGTCGGACGCCTGCACGATTCGTTTGTCGCACGCCTGTGCCGTGCTCTTGCGCTCCGCACGTCGTGGCCAACTTGGTCCAGCGTGTGCCATGTGCCTGTGCGATTTGTTTGCCGTGCGCCTGCACGACGTGCTCTCGCGTCCCGTACGCCGTGGCCAGTTTTGTCTGCGCGCGCGAATGACTGTTTTTGCCTGTTTAAGCTGTTTTGTAGCTAGAATCTTGTAAAGCTCAATGCATAAAAGTTTTAGATCTTCGTCTTGGCTTCAAGAATATTCTTGTTTCACCTTAACTGGAGTTCAAATGCGATTGATAGTTTCAATCACAATTTTTGATCTTTTTTTGCATGTTTTCTGTACTTGGCCTAAATTGCGACGACCCGACTTGATGAACTTAAACTTGAACAATGATAATATGATCCCGTCTTGATAATCTTGATAATGGCCCGTCGAGGCACACTCCTGACAGTACTCCTAACAAGTAAAAAGTAAACCTGACATGACATGTGTAATCTTGATCGCTGTTGCAACAACAAATCCAGACTTGCTAACTGAAACTCATATCTTGATTCTGTGGTTAATTTTTCTGATTGTGCCTGTACAAGCTACATATCCTGTCTTGCTTCATGTCTAGGACATGGATTCCTGTTTACTACAGGTCAGGGATTCATAATGAATCTGGATAGGTTAACGACTAGATTGATCAAGTAGTTTATATAGAGAGATTTTCCAGTTACAGGCAATCCTGTTATCCCGGCCACACCTGTGGACTTGTAGCCTACCGTCGAGTAAGGCGCATTTCCAGCATACTGTCATGTGTTGCACTCTAAGTCACCTAATACTTCTCTTAATTCTTGATAAACTCTTGTAACCTCGCCTGGATAACCTGGATAGTCTGGAGGACTTGTGACTGCGGGAACATCTCAACTGCATCTTGTTAGGAACTAGGCCTGTGATAACCCTAGTTAGCTAATGATAGCAAGCCGTAGGACTTGATTGACCGTGCGCGAATGATTGTCTCATGATTAACATGGGAATTATATTCTACCTCTTGTTTTCTTAATACAAGCTAGTATGTTATTTAAAGCACGTCTTATACCATTTAATTATGTTCATTTATCAATTCTTCTATTCATTTTATGCTATTTATAGTTCCTAAGTGGAGCCTCCCTTATGGCACTTGCTTTTTCTGGGTTCTGATCCAGCTGATTTTTTGTGGCCAGATTTCGGAGTAGCACCCGAGGATCTACCTACCTTCCAGCCAGATGGTGAACACTAGAAGTAACCGTGGCAACGAGTAGGTTTTCTTATTTTGCTCTCCCACTCTATTTTAAATTATTCTTTTAAGGCGTTTAGCCGCCGAATAAGTGTTAGCTCGTATTGGAAACGTAAATTTCTGTCTGCCTAAGGGTTGTTACATGATTGGCAAATCTTAGGGTTGGTCATATATGACTTAACTCCTACTAGTCTTCGCATTTTGTATGACTAGCTTCATGATCATCTAAATATGTAATGTTTGGGATGCTTTACCTTATATGTCTCATGATCTAACATCTTGTAACATTTATTTGCTTGCTTGATATTGAGACACTAGGCTTGTTCTTGACCATAAGAGACTAATGGCTTGTAGATAAACCCTTATGCATCTAGACAGCCGTGACCATATTGCGAGGTAGGTTGCACTTTAATATACGTAGCTGGATGTGTCTGTCCCCCGCTCTCCAGTATTCTGGTTCTGGGGCGTGACACATCCTTCCCTCCTTGGGAACGAAGAAGCCCCGAGACGAAGTCCATTGTGATGTGTTCATATTTCTACTCCAGAATGGGTAATGGTTGTAGCAGTCCAGCTGGCCTCTACCTCTCCGCTTTCACCTGCTTACAGACAAGACATTTAGAAACGGATTTGGCCACGTCCCTCTTCATGCCGTACCACCAGATATATTCTCGCATGTCCTTAGTTCATCTTGTTGGCACCAAGATGTATAGAATACTTCGACTGGTGAGCTTCTTGTATTATCTTCTCTCTCAAACAGCCTTCCGGTACGCACAGTCTAGTGCCACGCCTCAACGATCAATCGTCAGCTATACTGAAATCATTGAGAAGTCCTGTATCTGCTTGAGCTCTGAGTTGACGAAGCCTAATATCAAGGAACCGAGTCTCCTTGATCTTCTCCATTAGGCTCGACTGGATCTGCAAACTCATTATTTGCATCTCCACTCCAGATAGAATGATCTCTACACCGAGCTTCTCCAAGTCTTCAAGAATATGTTTGTACATAGTCAGATACATAGCCACCGAGTATCTGCTAAGTGCATCCGCAACAACATTGGCCTTTCCAGGATGATACTGGAGGTCAATGTCAAAATCCTTCATCAACTCTAGCCATCTCCGCTGTCTCATATTCAATTCTTTCTGGGTAAACACATACTTCAAGCTCTTGTGGTCAGTGAAGATTTCCACACGCCCTCCGTATAAATAGTATTTTTGTAGCTTCAGAACGAATATTGCTGTTGCTAGTTCCAAGTCATGGGTAGAGTATCTTCTCATGAGTCCATAACTGCCTAGATGCATAAGCAATTACTTTTCCATTCTGCTGGATAACGCATCCCAACCCCTTTCCTGAGGCATCACTATAGATAGAAAATCCTCTGTTTGCCCGAAGGTAATGCTAATACTGGTACGGTCGTCAGTCTTTTCTATAGCTCCTTAAATGCTTCATGGCATTCTTCTGTCGAGATGTACTCCTCATTCTTCCTTGTCATCTTAGTCATAGGCTCAGCCACTTTTGAAAAGTCCTTCACGAACTTTCTATAGTAGCCAGCTAAGCCTAGAAAACTCCTGATCTCTGCAACTGACTTTGGAGTGGTCCACGTCTCGACGGTTGTAATCTTCTTTGGGTCCACTGCAATACCCTCTCATGTGACCACATGACCAAGAAACTCCACTTGGTCTAAGAAGAACTTACACTTGGATAGCTTGCCGTACAGCTTCTCCTTCCTTAGAATCTCAGTACTATTCGTAAGTCCTCAACATGTTCCTCAGGAGTCTTCGAATAAATAAGTATGTCGTCAATGAATACTACGACAAACTTATCCAGATACTCATGGAAAACCTTGTTCATAAGGTTCATGAAGATAGCAGGTGCATTTGTGAGTCCGAAGAGCATAACTAGGAACCCATACTGCCCGTATATGGTGTTGAATGCAGTCTTCGGAATGTCTTCAGCCTTCAAATTCGCCTGGTGATATCCTGATCTCAGATCTATCTTCGAGAACTCCCTTGCCCCCGCTCAACTGATCGAATAAATCGTCTATTCGACGCAAAGGATATCTGTTCTTGATAGTAACATTGTTCAAGGCCCTATAGTCGATGCACATCCGAACTGTGTCATCCTTCTTGGGCATAAAAAGAACTAGTGCTCCCCATGGCGAAGCTTCGGATCTGATGAAGCCCTTGCTCAACAACTCATCGATCTGGTCCTTCATCTCCTTGGATTCTTTGGGGGTTCATCCCTATAGCAGCTCTGAGATATCGATTTTGATCCCAGAATCAGATCTATAGAGAACTCCACATCTTTGTTAGGCGGAAGACCTGGAAGATCTCCTGGGAAGACATCCATAAATTCCGTGATGATAGGATGGAAAGGTACTTGCTCTTCAACTGTAGCAACAAAATTGGACTCGCCTATAATGTCTGGCACAACTCTTCTCACTATAAACACCTCCTTTCCTGGAGGACTGAACATTACACTGCCCCGTAATAATCTATGACCGCATGTGAGTCACTAAGACAGTCCATTCCCAATACGACATCGTACCCGGAAAGAGGTATTATGAAGAATTGTGTCCTAAACTCCTTCCCAGCTAAGATGATAGGGCAGCTATACATATTACTAATGTATACTACTCCCCCTCCAGTCATAACTCTACCAATTTTTTTAGTAGTTCTAGTGATAAGGTTATGTCTATGAACAAACTCAAGCGATAGAAAACTATGTGAAGTGCCAGAATCAAATAATACAGTAGCTGGATAAGAATGTAGCAAAATAAGACCTGTGATGACGTCAGCTACTACCGCCTGCTCAGGCTCTGGTACTAAGTAATATATCTAGGCAGAAAAACTAAAATAATAATCCTAAGTATATATAATACCGGTCCTATGCTGTGATAATTCTTCTTAATCTAACAAGTCCCCTAATTAACACTCTATGTCCTAAGTGTTATTAAGCAGACCTTTATGGCCACCACTAAAAACATGTCACGATCCGCTCCCGAATATTCGGATATGTGTCGGACACATCCAACATACGCTTTGAGACACACCGTAGTAAGCTGTTCTAAACCTTTAATTATATTTAAAATCGTATTGAATCAGATTTATCACAGCAAATATATCGAGATAAACTAGAAATAGGTCCAAAGATGTCACTTAGTTACATTTCCAAAGCAAGAGTAAACTGGAGACAAATCCAGCAAAATGAATGTTAACTATTTATTACAAACCAAGTTCAAAAGCAAAATGTAAGCTAAGCTATAGGGTATTCCCCAGCAGGAACATCCTCTAGGATGTGGGCTAACATCTCAGTGGCAGGTCTATAGTATGAATTGTAAAGAAACTCCTCCTTAGTCAATTCACTTGCAACGATCCAGTCAGAGGAAAGGAGCAAAGTACAACCCTACAACTTACAGTTATTGAAACATAGAAATGACAAATATGAAAAGACATGGAAATAAGGAAATGACAACTAGAATTTGTAATTGCAACAAGAAATAACGGTTGCAATATGATAAGAGATATGAATTATGTAAAGTAATTTTGAAAAGCTAGTAGACATGTGATCGACTATAATAGGAGAACTTGTAACATGTAAATAGATAAGATGGGGGTACGATATTGACTACACGTTCACGATGTGCAGTCAAGCTCGGATACATGTACTACTCTACGGTCTTTGATCACATGTTAACTAGATATTTTCCTAACCCATGCAAGTGTAAGACAAGTGTAAGAGGAATACAACATGTAACATTAAAGAATAGTACAACTTGAAACATGTAAGGGAGGTGCACCTTAAGAAATGCTAAATAAAACTTGAGATACTTGTAAAGAACAACTTGTAGGAAAAGTGAAAAACAGGTAACGAAAGTCTAATATGCGAAATAGGAATCATGAGCAGAAACATAAAGTTGTAGTGTACTTGCCATGTTTTACCCAAAAAAATTGATGTTAAATGTTGATGTACAAAGTCGTCAAGCTGTAATAAGGTATAATATTGCTTAGTTTAAAGGTAAAGTGCTATCTAAGTGTTGTGCTTACTTACGGGGTTAAGTTTTGCTAGACATGGGTCTTGCCGTCATGGCACACTAGTCCTAACATTGAACATTAAGGCTAACACATTTAATACACATCAAAAATTAGGTTTTACTAAGTTAAAATCAAAAGTCATAGATTCCTTATATTTTACAGGAATTTAATAGTAATTAGAAATATTTTATTTTAATTATTAAATAAATAAAGTATTTATGAAAAGGGGTCTGACAAAATTCGCTTAAATAGTTAGAGGTCTCAACTATCATGCTACTATTTTTTATTGGTCAAATTAGGCAAAATAATCAAAGTATTAATTTTGTAGAATTTTTGAACAAAAATTACTATTTATAGAATTATTTGAATCAGAAACTATTTTTAAAACAATTATTTATAATTAATTGTTAACAAAAACTAATTTTTAACATATCAAAACAAACCTAAAATTAACATGTAAATATGTGGAAATGATCTACAGAAAATCTAGTATGAGATTCTGAATTTTACTTAATTTTACAGCACTGCTTAATATTTACTAAAAATTAATATACATAAAATACATTAAATAGTACTTTCAGTTTTTAATTAATAGAAAACATTGTTTGCCATCGAAAATACGACAAGGTTTTGTTGACTAAAACTTTGGTATTTCTATTACAAACAGAACAATTTACAATGTAGGACGTAGACGTAGTCCTAGGAATACACTTTTGTTTTTATCTGGGAACTGTGTCGGTGGAGCGAGTGGTAATACGTTGACTCCGTTGACGATTTGACGACGATCTTGAACTCTCTGAAGGTCTGGGTAGCTCTGGATGCTGGAGCGTTGCGAGGAGAAGCGGACGTTAAGTGTCTCTTCTGGCCTCTGTGAAGGTGCTTCTCTCTGAGTATGTATGTCTGTCCTTGTCTACTGTGTGTATATGTCCTTCTGTGCATTGGGTGAAGGAATGATCCTTCAATTTATAGAAAGTAAGCTGGCTTCTCATGCGCACATATGTCGGATGCGCTTGGACGTGGGAACGCCACGTGGCTGATGCTGGCGGAGGCGCATGGTTGATGCGCCCTAAATTGAAGCTGAATCTGCTGGACTGCTGTGCTGGGCTGCGATGGAGCTGACACGTGGTAGCCGCAGAGATTTGGTTGTTATTGAGATCTTGGGTGGTTAGTAGCCATTCTTTGAACAGAACTGAGTCAAGGGACGCGTGGCGTATGCCTGTGGCTCAAAGATCTCGGTTTTGGAGGAGAGTGATCTGTCGGGGTGCACCTAGGATCAGGGGCATGGAGACGACTTAGTCTATGAGTTTTAGGCATCATAGACGAGTCTGGGCGCATGGCTTTTGAGGCATGTAGAGCTTTGCATCAGGGTATGCCTAGGATCAGGCGCCGGGGAGGCGACTTGGTCTCATGATTTTTAGGAGTCATGAGCAAGTCCAGGCGCATGGCTTTTGAGGCGCATGTAGAGCTTTGTCTTCTATTGCTTGGGATCAGAAGTAATTCAGGGGCGGATGACCATTGGGGCACATACAGTCTTCTGGGTGTATGGCCACGAGGCACATACGAATGATCGGTCTGCCGCGTGATAATTGTTGCCGACCCAAGGCGTAATGATGGTGCTGACATCAATGGCGCTTCATTTTCTGCAAGGGCTGCTGATTGGACATCTTTCGGGAGACGTGTAGCCAGTCCTTTGTCATTCAGCATTAAATGCTTGATGGAGAGGGTTGCATTGGTTAGTGCCAATCTGGGCGCATGGGTCCATGGCTCGTTGGGCGCATCTATGAGGAGCGTATGACGTCGACGGTGCATCTGCCAATGTGTCGCATCCTCTTTGGCCCGCCTGTTGAGTTCTACGAGGCGTTAAATGGCTGCTTTGACTTAGCCGAATACGAGATGATGGATGTATTTGCCATTAATATAGATTTATTGCATAGAATTTGGAACGTTGGCCATTTGGCGCTCGGGTGTAGGCTGCCCGTGCTTATAAATAGTCGCATGAGGGAAAGCTTTGCTTTCATTCTTCAAAAGATGAACTTGGCCGGAGCTTTGCCTTGGCGAACTTCTGAACTTGAGCTCTTCCCGAGGGTGGAGATGCGCTGTCCCAGTCTACCCGTCGCTCCGAGCTTCTATGATAGTGTATGTTGCATCCAAATATCGAGATCGTCGAGTCCCGACATAGGCTGATGGTGCCTGTTGCATCCAAAGATCGGGGCGGCCGTGCTTCGCCTTTCGTTATGCTGGCAAAGCCACAGGCTGCCGAGTGTGCCTGTTGCTTCCAAAGATCGGGATATCGTGTCACGATCCTTGTCGAGCTAGGAGAACTCATCTTCCTGCTACACAAGGGCTGATTGGTGCTGATAGAGAGAGTGCTTCGCTCTGACTATGCACGGAGATGCGCATACGTTAAGATACTGGAATGATGTGCCTGGACGAGACATCAGAGTGATGCGCCTGACAGATGATGCGCCTGACGGATGATGCGCCTGGCAGATGGTGCATGGCAGTTTGCTGCATCTGGCTGTAGCTTTAGGATTTTTCTTCTTTGTAGATGTTTTCCTTTGTAAAGCCTTTCTTTAGACATGTAATAAACTTTTTTATGAAATAAAAGTCCTCTTTTGAATGTCTTTAAATTTGTACTTTGCTGTGCCAAGTATTTGTCTGAGCTTTTCCTGGCGCATTCGAGTTGGTCGCATGGTTGGGTTGAGCGCATAGGATTCTAGCCTATAGATGCGCCTGAATTTCCATTCTTCTACAAGACCCCCTTCAAAGTTTTCAAAACTTTCTGTGCAAATTTTGGAATACTTTGAATAAGAAGCATGGGGATTAATGATTCTGGGCGCATGCCTCTCGCCCTAACTGCATGGCTCTTTTTTGGCGTATAGTTGTTCTGCAGCGTTGCTGTGGGGAACGCTTGTTGCTAAGGCGCATATTGTTGGGGCGCATGCTCCTTCTGAAGAGATAACGCCTCGATCTTAGAAAAAAGATTAATGATGATCTTTTGAAGATAAGCAGTCATCGATTTCTCGAGACCCGAAGCGACTGATTGCTGATGTCACACCTCCTCGGTTTACGTACGAGGCCAAGCCTGTAAATAGGCGGCTTATGAGGAGAGAGAGTCTTCTACTTTTCTGCAAAAGTTTCTTCTTCCTCAGAACTTTTTTCTTTCTCCTTTTCTTTGTCAGAGAGATGGCTCCCAAGACTCCCCGAGGTGGTGTTGCTAGCAGGAAGGAGCCGAGGCAAGGAACCCTTGGAGGTCGACACGGAGGAGGTCCCCGTCGTCAGGGCGACCCACGCCGACGTTCGCCCGGAAGTGCTTGGTGGGTATTCCCTTGCCTTGGTCTTTGTTGCAGTGATGTTGGGGTGACCCGACTGCAGAGGGGCCCCCCTCATGTTGATGTGTTTAGGCTGACGCGCATGGACTTTTGTCCTGATGATGCGCTGAAGCCCTCACTTGCTGACGCATATGGACTTTTGTCCTAATGATGCGCCGAAGCTTCTGATGCGGCTCAGATACTTGTTTTGAGCTTCTAAGTCATTTTGCTAACTTTTCTTTGACTCTGTTGCAGCATCCATGCCGAAGGCAGAGGCTTTCGTGAAGGAAGAGATACCGCCTCCCCTCGTCAAACAAGAGCCGGTGACCATCAAGGAGGAGGCATCACCGAAGGTCGAGGTCAAGGAAGAACCGATGACCATCAAGGAAGAGATTGCTCCCAAGATTGAAGTTAAGGAGGAGCCACCGTCATAGAGCAGCCGCATCGGGACTGACCCTCCTGTCCCTGCCGAAGACCTCAACCAGATTGAGCCTTTATATGATAAGTGGCTGAGGGAATAGTACATGCCTCAACGCAACTATGATCCCTGGCTGTGAGGATTCATCGTCTGACTCGCGGTCTTTGCTGAGACCGAAGTCGATTTTCCTTTTTAGTGTTTCTGATATTTGTTCCCTTTCCGAGATGTAACTTTTGCTTTTGTTCCATTCTAATGCTGATGTAATCTTTATTGCATGAGGAAATAAAGGAACTCTTGTTTTATTCTTTTTTTGTGATGAACTAAAATTTTGTGGGCTTATCACCCTTGGCATACCTTGGTTTTAGGTACGGATGATAAGTTGTGAGAGAGAACCAATATATTTACTCAGAAGTAATGTGAACATGGTAAATATGGGCTAAAATGGTGAAGTTTTCCTACTCAGAGGTAATATGGACATGGTAGGAGTGAACTCTTGTGGTGATTTATAGAATAACTCAGAGGTACTATGGACGTGGATGTTCTATAGTGTAACAATACAAGGATTGTTGTGCGAATATTTACTCGGAGGTAATGTGGACGTGGTAAACATTGCCCTAAGCATGATCTTACACGGTGCAGGATCCTGCTTGATGAGGTGTAGAGAGGCAACTCAGAGGTAATGTAGATGTGGTTGTTCCTCTACTGGGGATAGAGTGCAACGAAACAACTGGGTTTCAGAAGCATATGATTTGTCAAGTGGAGGGGTGTGAACTTGGTTTGGTCAAATTCACCAGTCCTCTCTCTGGGGAGAGGCAGTACGTTCTTGACGGAGGTCAAGAATAGTACTTATTTAGGAACTTGCCGTGATGGGCATCATGAACAAGTCCCCATTAGCTTGAGTGAGACGATAAGCATCGTTTGAGTATACCGTCTCTATGATGAAGGGTCCTTCCCATTTACGTTCGAACATTCCTGGTGTTTTGTGAGTCATCACCATCGGTCTCCTGACTGCCAGAACCAGGTCGCATACTTGGAAAGTCCTCTGTCGGACTCTTTTGTTGAAAGTCTGTGATATGCGGGCTTGATAAAGTTCGATGCGCTGTTGAGCTAAGAGGCATTTTTCGTCCAACGTTTCCAACTCTAGCAGACGGCGACGTTGATTGTCCTCTTCCATCAACTGATTTGTGATTGCCACTCGGAGTGAGGGGATTTGGATCTCCAGCGGTAGCAATGCTTTGCTCCCGTAGACCATGAAGAATAGTGTGTTGCCCATCGGGGTCCATACCGTTGTATGATAGGCCCAAAGGCATTTGCCGAGCTTCTCGTTCCAGTCGCGCTTATTGGATGGCACGACCTTTTTGAGTAGCTTAACGATGGTCTTATTAAAAGCTTCAGCCAATCTGTTTGCTGCCGGATTGTGAGCGGTTGATGCCACGTTCTGAATACGGTTATTGTCGCAGAATCTACTGAACGCATGGCTGATGAATTATGGGCCATTGTTGTGGATAATCCTTTGAGGTAACCTGAAACGGTAGATGACATGATGCTTGATGAAACTAATCACTTTTGAGCTTTTTACCTCTGTGAGAGGTACTGCTTTCGCCCATTTAGAAAAATAGCCGATGATTTCCAGAATAAAGCGGTGTCCCCTTGACGAAGGTGGAGTGATGGGCCCCACTATATCCATGCCCCAGGCTTCAAATGGCCAAGAGGCAACCGTCGGGTGTAGAGGCTCTGACGGTCTGTGGATGAAGTCGGCGTGCAACTGACAGGCACGACACTTCTTTGCATACTCGATAGCGGCCACCCTGGTGGGGCTAGTAATAGCCCATGCGTCGAAGTCGATCTTGTAGCTTAGGACCTGGTTGATGAGCTCCGCACTTTTCGTCATGAGCTTCTCGAAGAGCTTCGGCGGCTTCTTCGTTAGATAGATATTGGAGGAGAAGTCCATCGTAGGAGCGCCGGTACAACATTTTAGAGGCTGTATCGTAATAGAAACGGAGGAAGCACCTTCTGACTGAGACTGCCTCCTTCGGGTCTTCCGGAAGGATTCCGTAGATGGCAAAGTCGATAAATGGGAATCTCCAGTCTCTGACATTTATGCCAGGGTCCGTGGCCATAGCATGAGTTGTCCGCATGCACAGATTATTTTTGGGGCAAGCCAAGTCCCGACCCGTCACTGTAACAAAGTGTTGAGTCCCGATGAGTGCAGCCAATGAGGCTGCGAGACTGGCCAGAGCATCAGCTTCCAAGTTTTGCAGCCGAGGCACATGCTCTATAAAAAATTCTACGAAGGTTGTGATGATGTCCAATGCTGCTTTATGGTAGGGGATGAGGTCTTCATGACGGACCTCATATTGTCCCCGGATTTGATTGATGACGAGCTTTGAGTCGCCATAAGTTTGAAGGTAGTCCACCCCCAGCTGTCTTGCTAACTGAAGCCCCATGATGAGGGAGTTATACTTCACGACATTGTTGGAGCACGGCTCTGAAGGAGAATAGGCACACTGGATGACCAGTTTATCAGGGAAGATTAAGACCACCCCCAGTCCCACAATAATTTGGCCTTTGGGGCCTGTTCTGGAAGCACCATCGAAGAACATCCACCAGATTGGGCTTTCTTCGTTAATGTTTGCTTCTTGCACCTCATCGAGGATACCTTCGTAGAGCCTGGATGATTCCAGGATTGGGTGCACGGTTAGGAAGTCGGCCAATGCTTGGCCCTTGATAACCTTTTGTGGTACGAATACCATGTCGTACGGTGTCAATAATATTGCCCACGTAGCCAACCAAGAGTTTAGCGCTCCTGGTTTTGTCATAAAAATTCTGAGTAGATTGACTCGGGAGATGACATGGATTGTTTGTCCCGAGACAGTGGCGAGTCTTCTACATGGCGAACACCAAGGACCAGACACTCTTTTTCTACGGGATTGTAACGGTGTTTGGCTCCAACCATCATCCTGTTGAGGTAGTAGATGGCCTGCTTCGTTGTTCTGCGCCAACAAAGCGCCGAGCGAATGGTCCATTGCTCGGCCATAAAGCAAGAATGGTTTGTTTGCAACGGGTGACAGTAGGACTGGGGGACTTGTCAGATAAGTTTTGATATCGTCGAAAGCTTTCTGACATTCTTCTGTTCAGACGTAAGACACTCATTTCTTCATAAGTTTTGTGAAGGGTTGAAATTTTTCGGAAAGGTTCACGATAAACCTCCGGATGTAGGCGAGTCGCCCTTGTAGGCCTCGAAGTTCTCTGAGGTTCTTCGGAGGGCCCATGTCAAGGATGGCTTTAGTCTTCTCGGGGTCGACATGAATGCCTTTCACAGTGATGATGAAGCCCAAGAACTTTCTACTAGAGACCCCAAGGAAGGATTTAGCGGGATTCATTTTAAGCTGATGCGCCCGCATAAGGTCGAAGACTGTCATCAGGTCTCGTAGGTGATCACCCTTAAGACGGCTCTTAACGGCAATATCGTTAACATAGTATTTGACTGTCTTGCGAAGGTGTTGACAGAAGATGATGCTCATAGCTCGTTGGTATGTGGCACCAGCATTCTTCAAGCCAAGGGGCATTACTGTGTAGTAGTAAACCCCCTTTGGTGTTCTGAACGACGTGTGTTTCTCGTCGTCCGGAAACATCTTGATCTGATTGTAGCCCGAGTAGCCATCCATGAAGGACATACGCTCAAAGCCACATGTGTTGTCGATCATTACGTCAGTGATCGGGAGTGGGAACTCATCCTTCAGGCATGCAGAGTTGAGATCCCAAAAATCGATACATACTCGGATCTTCCTGTTCTTCTTAGTGACGGGGACGATATTGGCTGCCCAGTCGAGGTGTTGCTCTTTACGAATGAACCCTCTGTCCAAGAGCTTGTCGATCTCTTTTTCAATGGCGTCCATAATGTTAGGACTGAAGCGCCGCTGTTTCTGCTTAACATCAGGTAAGATGTTAAGTTTGTGCATTGCGACTTGTGGGTCGAGTCCCAGCATGTCTTCATAGCTCCAGGCGAAGACGTCGATATATTCTTTGATAAGGTGGATCAAGGATTCTCGATCCTCCCCTACTAAACTCTTGCTGATGAAGATGGGTTTGGATGAAGATCCATCCCCAAGGTCGATCTGCTCGACTTTATCTTCGGTAGGGGGTTCTCGTAATTCAAAACTGAGACTCCTATTGTACGCCTAGGCGTTGAGGCCAGGGCTCTTCTTCGAAGAATTCTCCTGTCTGATCATCATCTTTATCTTCTGAAGGATGTACGGATGTCATGTTGGCTGATAGCACCCTCCTGAAGACTGAGCCGATGCTGGCGTCGGAGTCCCAAGTTGAAGTTTCAGATGAGTGAGAATGTGTGACATCCTCTGCTTCTGATTCTTCTGGAGTTATTGGAGGCGTGATATAGCCTACCCCCATCTGGTATGGTGATAGTAGTCTTGCGGCTTCCCTTTTGGCACTGGAAGTCGTAGGGGAGGCGTCGACCTTTGCCGTAGTTCGTGCCTTGGCAGCTCTTCAAGTTGTAATCCATCTTTTAGATTAGATACTTAGCTCGATCATTATACCAGTAGATTTGCATTCTGTCGGTGTCAGGTTCTGGCTCCAGTTGGTGGGAGGTCTTGGTGACGCTCGACTTTGCCAAAGATAATGGGCTTCTCCTTCTTATTCTGATGCGGGACTATGTAACAGACTCCTTGGTACAGGATGACTCGATTTGCATGACTCACAATCGTTATTTGTGTTTACAATGACTGTAGAGCATTATCTAGAGTGTACATGGTATTCCAATATAGAAGACTAGAATAATTAAAAGACAATATATTATTGATAAAATACGGGATCTTGTCCCGGGGGATTACATCATCGAGGGATGGGGCATCGACATTAGCCGATATGTATTCTTCAAGTTCTTCATCAGTGAGTACTGGAGCAGCCTTGGAAGGTTCATGAGAGTTTTTCGGGAGCTTGGCCCGTGCTGTCTCCTGGGACTGTGCTGAGAAGGACGCCGAGGTCTTCTCTTGTGGCCTAACGGGCACTGACAACTGAGGTGGCTTGCCTTTGAGCCGCACCTTGAGGGGAGCCTCGGTTGGTATACCGGGAGCTGGAGCCTTTCCTTGAAGCTTGGCTACGAGGGGAGCCGCCACTTCAGGGGGCTTGCCTTTGAGGCGTATCTTCAATGGAGCTTCATTGGGTGTAGTGCCCGGAGAAGCTGGCACCTTTTTACGGAGTTTGACTGCCATAGGAGCCGGTGTTTGAGGCGGCCTCCTTTTGAGTCACACTTTTAAGGGAGCATTGATTATCATGTCCACCTCTGAGTCAGCTTCGACCTCAGCTTCTATCTCATCATCAGTGTCATTGGCTTCATCTTCGAGATAAATTGATTTGTACAGGTCGGCGTCGGTGAAGAAGGCTTCAATCCCTCTGAAGGGATCGACATCAACAAATTCTGTTCGGATGACGCCGCTGGTAGATACGTATTTCATACATTGGAAGAGGGTGGATGGCACCACCATGTATTCATGAATCCACGATCGTCCCAACAGGATGTTGTAGTTGATGTCTGCATCCACAAGATAGCAAGTCACCTCGGTCTGAAGATTGCCGATGTGACACTTCAAACGAATCTTCCCCAGTGGCTCACTCTTACTGGCATTGAAGCCACTGATGGTAGTGTAAGACGCTGTCAGGCAATGCATCAGGATCCACAATGTTTGAAGTAGAGTTCGGGGGATGATGCTGAGAGAGGACCCAGGGTCGATCTGCATTTGATCCACCTTGATGGCACCGGCATACCCTATGTATTACAGGGCTTTGTTGTGCCTATTATTCTTGAGTAGCATGTCCTGTTGAGTGAATGTGATGTTGGGATGATCTCCCTCATATTATGATAGTGTGGACATGCTGTCGGATCGTCGTTAGGCTGCTTGACCTGACTGATGGAAGACTCGGCGTCCTTCAGGGCTTCGCAGAGAGCTTTCCGAGTATCTTTGATAGGCGGAGGAGCTCGAATAGGGAAACCCGCGCTGGAGTACTGGCCAGTTGTACCAGTATGTGGAAGTTGTGGGGCTTGGCTGACCCCAGAGTGTTATCTTTTCAAAGAGGCCTGTCGAAGTGGGCCTCCTTCTGCTTTTGCTTGTCAGCTGTAGAAGGTTGGGATGAACCTTCTCCTTGGACAACTGTGGTGATGATGGGAGGCACCACTTCGGCCGGAGCCTCCTCTGGTTGGGCATTCTGCTGTGAACGCATTTGTACATACAATGCTTCCTCAAGGGAGGAAGTCACCATTCGGCAAGACTTGGTCTTCTTGCCTTTGCTTTTGGAGGTAGAGGGTACCCCCGGTTGAGTTAGTTCTAGAACGAGATCAGGGTGAACCCACATGATCTCCCCCTGGATGTTGTGAGTGGTATGAGCCCACCCATATTGTTACGGGTTGGTGGAAGGTTGACTACTTCTATTGTCGCCTTTGGGATGGGGACGACGTCATCTTGAGCTAAGGTAGGCGGTAAGGTGCCAAACTGGAGCGACACCATGTTGGCCGAGACTATCTTCTCCTCGTAATCGACTGAAATGACGTTCGTATTGATCATGCGCTGTATGTAGTCTTTGAGGACGTAGCAGTCTTTAGTTGGATGTCCGATGAACCGATGGTAATGACAATACCTCGGATCGCCGGCTCTTCCTACTTCGTCAGGACGTTTGGGATCAGGCAACTTAATTTTAGTCGCCCTGCTTCAATATCTTGAAGAGTTGTAAGGTATCTTCATTGTTGAATGAGTAGACCATCTTTGGCCTGGGTACAGGAGGAGGCCACTGAGCAGGACCTTGCGTTGTGTTAGACGCATTGACAGTCAACGCCTGCTTCCTTTCGCTTTACGGCTGCTACTGCTGGTCGCAGGCCGTTTCCCTTTGTCGTCAAAGGTGGGGAAGTTAACCCCCAGAAGGCGAGCGTTACGTACCTTTTTCTCAGCAGCTTCGGCTTCGATGATCAATGAACTCCAATCTGGTGGGGGAGTGGAGTTGAGCCAGAGCTTGATCGTGGGGATCATGTTCATGCTGTAGGAGTCGATAATTGCATGTTCCGGCATGCCTGGAGGAAACCTTAGGCACGCTTGTCGGAAACGCTCGATGAATTCTCGAACAGTCTCCTTCTCAGTCTGTCGTACTTCTATTAGAGACGACATGGTCATGTCTCTCCCTCCGTCATAGAACCGATCAAGGAAGAGGCGTGTCAAGTCGTCGTAGGACGATATGAAGTTGTCAGGAAGACTACAGTACCAGTCGTAGGCAACTCCTTTCAGTGCCTCGACAAACAGGCTCGTGAGTAAGGCGTCTTCTTTTGGGGGATACCCTGTCGGAGACTGGAAGTAGGTCAAGTACCGACGAGGAGAGTCCTTCCCGTCGTATGGTGTCAGCGTATATGGTTTATACTTGGAAGGATAAACCACCTTGTTCCACTCAAGAGGGTAGGGTTGAGGAAGCCCCAACTTCTGACGTTCTTCCTGCCTATTTTGGGCCTCGAAGCTGTCACGACCCGCACCCTAGAGTAAGGGTACAAGACGTGGGTACGTCCAGCCTACGCCGCAGTAGTCGGCGGTAGAACGCTGTCCTAGGTCAATATCTAAACAATATAAAGGTACATGTACAGTATATACTCTCCGAATGGAGGTGACATAGCAGATACAGTCTCAATCACATCTAAGGTAGAACAGGATAAAGATAGATAGATAGATAAATATCCAGAACACAAGAAATCACAGAGATACAATCCAGAATTCTAAGTGTCTAAATAAGTACAGATCCCAATATATCAAAATCTATATACAGTAATCCATAAAAAGTAAAGACATCCTAATTTAAAGGAGTGTCATCTACTGCTAGTGGATCCTGCTGCTGGTCCAAGTCCAAGCACTCATCTAGTGTAGCACCGTAGTAGGTAGGGCAGAACGCCTCAGCCTCGTCCTCTGTAATATTTCAACAGGTCCAGTCAGGACAGGAGCGAGCACAGTACATCTCAACAAATCATAGCAGGTCAGGATATATAATCATGCTAGAGAGTAAGATACAAGAAACTGAAAGAATAACATGATAAAAAGGAAGACTGTAAATAAATAGATACAGTATATAGAGAACTATCAGTGACTAGTGATTCAGAGCACAAGGCGGTTATGTAAACGGCACGATGTTGTACACGAGTAATCTACAGAGGTTGTACACGAGTAATCTACTGGATTGATTACATAACCACTTCTACTCCCCCACCCCAATCAATACACAAGGATCTAGCCAAGATATGTTATTGCACACGAAGTGTAGTCACACACGAGATCATGTGAGCACATAAGTGTACACGATTTCACACGATTTGTACACGAAAAGCACGAACACAAGGAGTACACAATGCTCATGATAAAGTACACGAACACGAAATACCCTGATGTATCCGCTAAGGGGATAACATCGCACGACAAGATCCATATAGTACTAATCCGTGTTTCCGACGTATCAGCATCATGTAAAGTAATCTAAAGCAGAAAAATACTCCTAATGCAGGGTATGAAATGATCAGAGAATGTACTCGCCTGTATCCTGAGAATCTGAAGAATATCTACTATCCGAAGAGTGGTGTTTGTCTCCTATAGAACAGTACAAGTCTCTATGAGTCTAAAATGATAATAAGATGTAAGTTAATGCATTCTACATGAATCTAGGTCAATCTAGACCAAAGTCAACTCTTGGTCAACTCTGGTCAACCTAGAAGTCAAACTAGGTTAACTATGGTCAACTGGGCCTAAATAAGTCCATACTAGGTCAATCTAGTCTATACTAATCTATCTAGGTCTACCAGGCTATACAAGCCTAGACCAAGCCATAACACACAGTTACATATAGGCTATACCATTACACTATCTATATTACATTACATCTATATAGCTACCTACATACATATTTAGAAACATACATATAGGCATTCAATATTACATATAGATATATCCATGGTACTCACATGTAGGTATACCTACATATTTACATATATTAACTATATATATACATTACATATGTGCATAGAGAATAAGGAGAAGGGAATGTGGTGGTGTACATGTGTGTGTGAGTGAGAAACAAGAGAGTTGTGTGTTAGCAGGAAATTAGAACATTAATGAATAGGCAACCTGGGTACAAAATCAGTGAAGTTTAAAGAAAAACAGTAAAGGTTACATTGATACTTGTGTAAGTAACAGGAAAATGGTATGGCAATAAGCCTGTGTGTAGGAACAGTGTATGGAAAATCAGTTCTCAGCTGACAGGAAATAAATGCATTGACAGTTAACTATGAATCAACATTCATTCAAACTCAGTTAAGTTAAAGAAGGGAAGAGCTAACTTCCCAATCCTGGAAATCAGTGGCATATTAACTCTGGAAAACAGTGTACATATGCCAAGGAAACAGGGAATCATTTCAGGATATTAAGGGTCGAATAAAACATTCCATTACAGTTCCTTAAGGAAGATTAAATCTCAGGTTTAGGGATGAATAACAGTTGACAGAAAAGGGAAAGAAAATCAGTTCAATTACAGTTCAAGCTATAGAACTGAACTCAATCAACCAATGAATAAATCATTCATTCAATCTCAGTTTTCAGAATTTCAACTTCCCTTCGAAACCAACACATTGCCAAATCCCATTCATAATCAAAGTCTAATTCGAATGTAAATTGAACCAATCATGAACAACAATTATGTGGAAAACATATGACTGAAACAACAATTGGAATTCAAGATAAAATAGGATTATCATATGAAAAACTGAAACATTCCATGTATCAGTCAACCCTATTCGAAAACCACACAATGTTCAAATTCCCATTCTCAACCATACAGCCTATTGAATTGTAAAGTAAGCTAAACATGAACTAGCAACTATGTAGGAGTAATTAACAATAAAACATCAATAAACTGGGATTTAATAGTTTAGGAAATTCGAAAACCCAATACAGAACATGGTATCAGTTAGCATGCAATTAACCCAATCGAATTCAAATACCACATCAATAACCTAACTAACATGTAAATCAAATCTAACATATATCATAAATCATGTTAGGATCTATTTAACAATTAAAATCACAAATTAGATCATTTAAAACTGAATTTAAAACAGTGAACAAATAATACACTGTACACGCACAGTGCACACCCTGTGCACGCACGATACCGTATCCGACATGACACGAGAGGTCGTGTCACTTGGCGAACCTTGTGTTAGTGGTTGCCCCAATACGTGCGTCCAATATCACGTGTCCACTGCTGCGTGCAAACGACCCCGAGTAGCAGGGGAATGGCACTGCTCGCACGCGTGTGGTGCACCCGCATGTTCGTGTGTCCATTGCGACACGACACGACACCAATATCAACTCAGAACACCAAAAATTAATAACGAGCCTAAACCCTAATTTCTTATTAAAAAATATTCCAGAAATCAAATCGAAATGCCCTTAGGGACATTTCATCAAACACATACACGTATCCATTGATACGTGTCCGATACGAACACGTATTGGACACGAAACCTAGGGATAGCTATACCTACAGCTAGGGTAGGCCTAGGGCTTCCTAAATATGCAATCAAAACCCTATTTTATGGAAGGGATTCGAAATTACCTATGGGTTTGCAAAGGCTCAAAAAGTCCCAATGAGAGTGGATCCTCAAGCCACCAAAACTCCTTCAAATTGTCCACACTCTGAAATTTCTCAACACAAACAACAAGTAGAAGAAAATTAGAACCTATTGCAATTGGTTTGAGGGAAAAAGGAATTAAATTAGATTTTCTAGGAATTATTGAAGTTGGAGCTTACATCTTCCTTAAACTTGAGGACTTTCTAAAGGAGGCTAGCCCTAACTTTGTGGAGGCATTAAATAGATGGGGGAATCCCTAAGTGGCCGGCCAAGGGGAGGGTGTCGGGTTATGTTAGGGTTTCACTAGTGGTCTATGGGCCTCTATGGGCCTATGTCATAATCATGACTTGTAAAGTCACAAGCCATTAACTAGCCTAATCAATCCTAATCTCTCCAAATAAATTCTAATGAGTTTGATATCACTAACTTAGGTCAAGCTAGGGTTACATACTCTAACCAAGTAGTTATGACCTAGGTTAGCTTCTAGGACAGTCTCCTAAGTCACCCTGAGTCAAAGTCAAAAATAGCACCAAATCAATTATACTAAAAATTACTGAAAATTCTAATAATTATAATTAATACTAAATAATTCCAAATAATTTCAAAATTTTAAAAAAATGACCAAAATACCCTCAAGCTAGAAATATGGTAGTGACAAATCTACCCCCCTTAAAATAATTTCGTCCTCAAAATTAAAAGGACGAAACTAACATGAGAAGGATAGAAAAGTATACCTCAAGGTCCAAAAGATAGGGATACCACTCGCGCATCTCATCCTCCCGCTCCCAGGTAGACTCTCCTGGAGAATGATGCCTCCATGCGACGCGTACCAAGGGTATCACCTGGTTCCTCAGTACCTTCTCTCGGTGATCCAGAATCTCCACCGGCTGCTCTGGATAACTGAGAGTAGGTCCAACCTCAATCTTCGAATGATCGAGCACATGGCTAGGGTCAGCCACGTACCGTCTCAACTGTGATACGTGGAATACGTTGTGGGCGCCCACTAGTGCAGGTGGCAAGTTTAGCCTGTATGCCACGTCACCGACTCTCCCGCTGATAACGAAAGGGTCGATGAAGCTCGAGCTAAGCTTCCCACCTCCACCAAAACGTATCGTACCACGAGTCGGAGATATCCGCAGAAAAACCATGTCTTCAACCTAAACACAAGCAAGGTCTCAAGTTACTAAAAATCGAACACGATCAATCAAATAAAACAAAATACAACCTACTTCTAATCCTATCTCTAAATCTGTACCTCAAACTCCAACGGCCTCCGGTGGCTATCGGCCTAGTACCGATGTCTGTCTCACGCCACGCGAAGTCTGTCCCTGATGAGCTTCACCTTCTCGGCTGCGTCAACAACCATCTCTGGTCCCAGTAAAGCTCGCTCTCCAACATCATCCCAAGATAAGGGTGTACAACACCTACGCCCGTACAGAGCCTCAAAAGGTGACATCTCAATGCTGGCCTGATAACTGTTGTTGTAAGCAAACCCACCAAATGTAGATGATCCTCCCAGGAACCTCCAAAATCCAGGACGCACGTCCGCAACATGTCCTCAAGCGTCTGAATAGTCCTCTCTGACTGTCCGTCCGTCTGGGGGGTATGCAGTAGTAAACTTGAGCTGAGTGCCCAAACTAGTCTGCAGACTCCTCCAGAAATGGGAAGTAAAGCGACTATCCCGATCTGAGATAATGCTGATGGAAACTCCATGAATCCTGACTATCTGTCTCATGTACAACTCCGCAAGCCTCTCCGTAGACGTACCCACCTTGAATGGCAAAAAAGTGGGCCGATTTGGTCAACCTGTCAACGATGACCAAATTGCGTCTTTCCTCCTGGTGTACGCCGCAACCCAGATACAAAATCTATGGTGACATGTTCCCACTTCCACTCTGGAATGGGCAACGACTGTAATAATCCTCCGGGCCTCCGCCTCTCTGCCTTGACCTGCTGACAGACCAAGCATCTAGCTACGAAGCGAGCTACCTCCCACTTCATCCCGTACCACCAGACATGCTATCACAGATCCCTGTACATCTTGTTGGCACCAAGATGTTAGAGTACTGCGATCTGTGAGCCTCTTGCATAATCTTCTCTCTGAGCTCCCCGCTAGGCACACATAACCTGGAACATGCCTCAAGGCACCATCCTCTGCAGAGAAAACTCGCCATCCACCAACCCTGCACAAACCTGCTCTCGGATACACTACAGAGCCACATCCTCGAACTGCGTCGCCTGACCATCAAGTCCGACTGTATCTGAAGGCCCCATAACTGCACTCCGGGCACAATCACCTCAATCCCAAGGCTCTCCAAGTCTGCAAGCAAGTGCCGATCCATAGTCAACCACATGGCTGTCGGATACCTACTCATGGCATCGGCAACCACGTTGACCTTCCCGGGGTGATATTGAAGTGAGATGTCAAAGTCCTTCATCAACTCTAGCCATCTGCGCTGCCTCATGTTGAGCTTTTTGTTTAAACACATACTTCAAGCTCTTGTGATCTGTGAAAATCTCCACCCTCTCGCCATACAGATAGTGCTTCCACAACTTCAGAGCAAAAATCACCGCTGCCAGCTCCAGGTCATGGGTAGGGTAGTTCTTCTCATGGGGACGTAATTGCCTGGAAGCATAGGCAATCACCTTCCCATGCTGCTGCATGACACAACCCACCCTTCCCTGAAGCATCACTATAAATAGTGAATCCACCTGATCTTGAAGGCAATATCAGAATCGGAGCTGTCGTAAGCCGCTTCTTCAACTCATCAAAGCTGCCTGACACTCCTCTGACCAAACATACTCAACATCCTTCCGGGTCAACCGAGTCAACGGTTCTGTAACCCGGGAGAATCCTGCACAAACCTCCTATAATATCCTACCAGCCCCAGAAAACTCCTGATCTCTGCCACTGAAGTCGGCGCTGCCCAAGCCTCAACTGCTGTGATCTTCTTCGGGTCACTGAGATACCATCTCCAGTCACCACATGACCCAAGAAGTCTACTCTGTCTAGGAAGAACTCGCACTTCGAGAACTTGCCATACAATCTCTCCTCCTGAGTGTCTCCAGAACCACTCTCAAGTGCTCCTCGTGATCCTCCTCTGTCTTGGAATATACCAAGATATCATCAATGAACACCACCACGAACTTGTCCAAGTACTGGTGGAACACCATGTTCATCAGGTTCATAAATACTGCTGGTGTATTGGTCAGCCCAAACGGCATAACCAAAAACTCAAACTGCCCGTACCGCATCCTGAAAGCGGTCTTGGGAATCCTCCTCTTCACCTTCACCTGGTGATAACCTAACCTCAATCAATCTTGGAGAACACCCGCTCCGCTCAACTGATCAAAGAGATCATCGATCCGCGACAGTGTGTATCTGTTCTTAATCGTTAGGTTCTTAAGTGCCCTGTAGTCGATATACATCCGTACCGACCCATCCTTCTTGGGTACGAAGAGTACCGGTGCACCCCAAGGTGAAGAACTCGAATCGAATGAAGCCCTTTCCTGCAGCTCATCACCTGCTTCTTCAGCTCCACCAATTCACTGTTGTTCACTCGATAGACATGCTGAAAATCGATTCCGCGTCGAGAACCAGTCTATCGAGAACTCTACATCCCTATCCGGTGGAAGCCCTGGCAACTCCTCTGGAAATACGTCCAAAACTCTGCGATCAAGGGATGTGGAGCCACCTGCTCCTCACTGATGCTCTACAGAAGACTCCGCCATCCTGCTCTGCCTGCCGCAGGGTGTACTCAAACTCTAGCTCTCCTGCGCCCCAAACAAAACTCTACCCCCTCGGCAATCAATGCGGCGTGATGTCTGCTCAACCAGTCCATACCTAATATTATATCGTAGTTCGATAATGGCATGACGAGCAAACTCACCCCCAACTCTCGGCCTCCTAATATGACGCTCCGCCCTCTGCAAACATCACTCACGAGGATGACCCCACCCCCGGTCATGATCTTGCAGGTCCTAGGCAATGGTTCAGAACCAGACTGTGTCTAATAGCATAAGATACTGACACAAAGCTATGGGAAGTCCCGGAATCAAAGAGTGCAAAAGCTGGAAGGGAGTCGAGAAGAATCGAACCTGCTATCAACTCCCCTACGGCCTCTGCATCCTCAGCCGCCATGGCGAAAGCTCGCCCCTGCTGTCCACCTCGTGCCTGCTGCTAGTGCTGGTGGAACCTCTGCTGCTGGGTCTGCAATGGCCCCTTCAGCTGACCTGCTGGAGCCTTGGCTGCCCCAGCTCCTCCTGGTACCGGACACATCGATGCAACTGGACACTCTCGCATCTGATGGTCCTCGAACCACACATCAAGCATCTGCCAAGTCTCTTCCTGCACTCCCCCACTTGTGCCCAGGCTTCTTGTAGAAAGTACAACTGATAGCCTGCTACCTGGGTGTCTGCTGCCCTCTCTGCTGCTGATGTTGTACCTACTGAAAAGGTGCACGACCCTGATGCTGATACTGCTGAACTGGCCTCTGTGGCTGCTGATGCTAGAAGTGAGGCCTCTTGGCCTGCCCCTGACTGCTGCTACCACCCTGGAAGTCGCGACCCCTCTTTTGCTTCAACCCTAGGTCGTCTTCCGCCGCCATAGCCCCAGAAAATATCTTTGCAAAAGTGGCGTTCCGGTCGCTCTTAGTCAGCGACCGAATCTCTCTAATCAAGCCTCGGCAAAACATCCTCGCCTTTATCTTCTCAGTCAAGTCATCTATGAATCGGGCCAATCTACAAAATTCTCCAGCATACTCAGCTACCGTCTGGTTCCCCTGAACCAGACCCTCGAACTGTGCCTCGATACCTCCCAAGGCCACATCAGGAAAGAACTGCTCCTTAAACAGCTCCTTGAACTGGGCCCAAGTCTGGCCCTCAACTCCTACCCTGGGATCTGTCTGATACCACGTACGGGCTAAGTCCTGCATCTGGCTGCCTGCCGCCTCGACCTGGAGTCGATCTGGTATCTCCGCCAGTCGGAATATCTCCTCGATATGCTCTATCCAGTCGTCTACATAATGGATGCCCTCTGTGCCGAAGAACTCTCTGGGATGCATCTTCTGAAAGTCCTGTATGTCCTTCTCCCTCTGACGGGGCTGCTGCTGGGCCCCCTGAGCAGTAACCATCTCAACTGTAGTGCGAACCAGCTGGTGTGCCTCGTCGATCCCCTGACAGAATCGGCAGTCTGCCTCTGC
>JANAVB010041218.1:1539568-1627068 GCA_029216955.1 Iris pallida
GCAGCGCCACGATTTTTATTTATTTTAGGTTTTGGCTGTCGATTCCTTCATCGAAAATCATCTGTCTGCCTCTGGATTGCTCAAAACCAGCATCTCGTTCGCGTCAGAAACAGCCACCACCGCCATCACGAATGATCAAAAATAATTAAAATTACATCAATCCTATGCCTCCTGAAGGAGTTCACACATAATCTAGATTGAAAAATTAAATTAATAAGCACGATCAACCCTCGTGATTTTAATTACATCCACAGCAACAACATCCACGACATGTTCGTGGTTTAAACAACACAATAAAAAATGCATTGGACCATAATAGTTGGATCTAAGATGCCTGCAAAACCGAGTTAGAACAGATCTACATCTACCGACTATTACATAGCGCAAGTTTTATTGGACAACATGGACGTATCAATCAATACGTAGATCCAGAGTGGCTCTGATACCAATTGATGGAACTGGGGATTCCCAGGACCCTTCATTTGGTGTGCGTATTGATCGATAGAAAGCTAAACAGATCTAATACGTGTTCTAACCCTTCATAGGCGGAAACTAGGGTTCACGAATTATACCTGTGGTGGAAAGGAGACAAGTAATTCCTGGCAATCTCGAGCGGACGACCCCAAGATCTTCTGCACGTATTCCTTCCTCGAGTTGGACGTCGTGTGGGCGACGATCTCCCAACCTTTTCTTCTCCTTGGCAGCACTCTCTTTCTCTCCTGCAGCGGAAAGGAGACAAGTAATTCCTGGCAATCTCGAGCGGACGACCCCAAGATCTTCTGCACGTATTCCTTCCTTGAGTTGGACGTCGTGTGGGCGACGATCTCCCAACCTTTTCTTCTCCTTGGCAGCACTCTCTTTCTCTCCTTACGTGAATCACGAATTTAGAGAAAATTTCAGATTTCTGATCAGTAGTCTGGCGGCCAGAGAATAGAGGATATATAGGCTACGACAGGGACCATGAGGAGAAATTAGGGTTAGGCCTCCTAACGGATCTGGATATCCCGTGTTCAGCCCGAACACACAATCCAGGTCCATTAACAATAGCTCGGTCCACTAATGAGCTATTGTTGCACTACCTCCCTAATCCCAAATTATGTTTGTGGGCTCCTTTTATTATATGCTCGTTTGGCTCCCCATGTTAAGATATCGTATATCCGTCGATCAAATTAAGTTACTGACAACTATATTGATTCGACATCTTTTATCCTTAAGTAGTACCGCTCAACTTTATTTGTCATGTCGGATATAATCCACCTGCAGGGTTTACATGACAATCCTTATGAGCTCCTTAAGAGGACATCATCAACCCGATGTATCGGGACATGAATTCCATTTATAATCAACAGCCCATCATACATACAATATTATTACCCAATTCATAGAGTTGTTGATCCATAATGAATCTCACTCTTTTATGAGTCAAAGTAATACACATTGCATATACATGTCCGTTATTATATCTGGATTAAGAGTACAAGCTTCCATAATAACAGAGGTGTTTGTTCTCTTATGTAGTCAGTACAAAGAACAACCTCAAGTGGTCCTGTTCAATACACACAAAGTGTACTAGTGTAAACCTATAGTCAAGATAGACTAATACCAGATTACACTACAACCTTTCCAATAGATTGTCCAAGTCCATCTAGGTTGTGAACTATTTATATACTCCATAGGAAACTGATAATATGATCTTCTGTTGACACCACACACCATATTATATACAATATAGAATATCAGACATTTGCATTAACACTTGCAACAAATACAATATGCAAACATTTGCCCATATGATTCTTATTCAAATTTAAGGAAATAAGGTTACTACAAAAGTGATGCTTTTAGTATATAACCCTAACAAGCTGGTGGTCTGCTGTTTCGGTGCCTGCTGCTGCACCCTCGGCTGCTGATGCTGTACCTGCTGGAAAGGTGCCCGGCCCTGCTGCTGAAACTGCTGCTGATGTACTGTCCTCTGCGGCTGCTGGTGCTGAAAATGAGGCCTCTTGGCCTGGCCCCCGCTGCTGCTAGCTCCCTGGAAGTCTCTCCCCTCTTAAGCCTTAGCTCAAGATCATCCTCTGCGGCTAAAGCATCCACCAAGATCTCCTCAAAGTAGCGCTGCATGCACTCTTGGTATAGGACTTAACCTCCTTTACCAATCCCTTTCTGAACCTCCGGGCCTTCGTCGCCTCGGACAACCCCTCGACAAATCTGTCCAGACGGCAGAACTCCCCTGCATAATCCTCCACGGACTGGCTACCATGTACTAAGGCCTCGAACTAAGTCTCGAGGGCTCCTAGCACTGCATCTGGGAAAAACTTCTCCTTGAACAGCTTCTTGAATGCTGCCCAAGTCTGCCCTGGAGTACCAACCCTCGGGTCGGTCTGGTACCAAGTGCGGGCCAAATCCTGCATCATGCTGGCCGCCCTCGATCTGGAGCCTCGCCGGAATCTCAGCCAGTATGAATCTCCTCCATATGCTCTATCCACTCATCGGCATACAGAATGCCCTCTGTACCCCGGAAATCCCTCGGGTGCATCTTCTGGAAGTCTTGGATGCCCTTCTCCCTCGGCGCTGCGGCTGCTGAACAACCACGGGCTGAGCTGCTGCTGCCCTCTCAACTGTAGTCAGGGCCAGATCAATGCCCCGACTAAACTCGCAGTCTGCCTCTGTTGCTGGGCCTGCTGGGCCTCCATGAACTGCTGAAAGAATGCAAACAGCTGAACTGCGTCAACTGTCCCCGAAGGTGGCTGCTGCTACTGGAGCACCTCTGGAAACACCTGACCTGCCTGTGCACTGCTGGCGGAGGGGCTCCTCCGAACGCAGCTGAAATGCCCACCCCAGCTGGCATGACTGGGGCTGCGGTACCGGGAGTGGCTGCTACTGCTGCTGCTAAGGACGAGAGGTGACAGACCCCTCTGCAGCGTCCCCGGTCCGGTGCGATACGATCTCGTCTGAACCATCCTGGAAGCACAGATCAAACAAGAAACAATTGCTGAGAATGAGTTAAAATAGCAGAGGAGGACAGTTTATATTCAAAGAAAATAACAGTAAAATATAGATATACGAAATCTGATAAAGAGTTTTTTCTAGTGTGATTGAGTACCTTCAAAATATCCTAAACCTACTGTAGGCTGCAGTGATACTCTAATTCGAATACCACTGCATTTCTAAACTAGACCTGTATGAGCCACCACTAAAAACGTGTCATGACCCACACCCTAGAGTAAGGGCACGAGAAGTGGTTACGTCCAGCCTACGCGTAGTGTCGGGTAGAACGTGTCCTAGGTCAATCATCTAACAATATGTAAGGTACCTGTACTGTATATACACTCTGAATGGAGGTGACATAGCAGAATACAATCTCAATCACATCTAAGGTAGAATGATAGATAGATAGATATGAACTGAATAAAATCCACAGAGATACAACCAGATAGAAGTCTAAGTGTCTATGATATAACAAATCTAGAAATATCCCAAATATCAAATACAGTAATCCTGAATATGAATATAATGAAAAGGCATCCTAGTCTAAAGGAGTATCGTCCACTGCTAAGGGGTCCTGCTGCTGGTCCAGGTCACAACTGTCCTCTAGGGTAGTCCCATAATAGGTGGGACAACACCCTCGTCCTCATCCTCTGTAATATTTTCAACAGGTCCAGTCAGGACAGGAGCGAGCACAATACATCTCAACAAATCATAACAGGATAGGAATATAATCATGCTAGAGAGTAAGATACATGAAACTGAAGAACAACATAATGTAAAAGAGAGACTGTAAGTAAGTATCTATAATATATAAGAGAGCTAAACAGTGCTAGTAATTCAGAGTACAAGATGAATATGTGAACAGCTGGAGGGTGATTCATGACTATACTAAAGAGGTGATTCATGACTATTCTACTTTAGAATTATTCACATGCTCAGTTTCTACTCCCCCATCCACAATCAATACACAAGGATCCAGTCAAGTTACGTTAAGATTCATGACTATACTACTTTACCCATAAAGGGTGATTCAAGAGTGATTTATGAATAGATTCGTGAAGGCTCTGTGATTCATGAGAGTACAGGAATCACAAGCTGATACACGAAGATTCATGATAATAGAAGCATGAGATACATGATGTAAGTGAAACACACGAGACAAGAGTATCTGATGCTCTCGAGGGGGATAACATCTCATGAAGGGATCCATATAGTACTAATCTGTGTTACCAATGTGTCAGCATCAAGTAAAGCAATCTAAAGTTGGAAATATAATCCTAAACAAGATATGAAATGATCAGAGAATGTACTCGCCTGTATCCTGAATATCTGAAGAGAATATACTGTCCGAGGAGTGGTGTCTGTCTCCTATAGAACAGTACAAGTCACTACATGTCTAAAATAATAAAATACTGCTACAATGCATCTACATGATGTTTGGGGTCAATCTAGGCTAAAGTCAACCTTTGGTCAACTTAGTCAACTCTAACAGTCAAACTAGGTCAACTCTAGTCTAGTTAGGTCAAACAAGGTTAACTAGTCTAGGTTGGTCTAACCTAGGCTTAACAAGTCCATCTAGGTCTCTAACCAATACTGACAAGTCTCTCCATAAATTTAAATCAAATGAATTATTTAAATCCAAATTATATGAATTCAAATCCACATCTAAATCCAAATCAAATTCAACATAATAACTTTAAGATAAATTTAATGTTTATCAAAGCAATTTAAATCATATAATAGATAAATCGTTAAATCAAATAATATTCCAAATCTAGATTAGATAATTCTTAATGCCACAATTAGTCACCATAAGTATTTTAAATAATGTTTGATGTTATCAAATAAGGTAAAATATATTTTATAAATCTAAATCTTAATTCAAAATAAGTTACTAAATCTTTTTATTGCTGTAAAATTAATCATGATTTTCAAACTATTTTCGAAACCGATATTTTTTTTGAAAATCCAAACATAATAATAACTTTATAATTTCAATAATAAAATTTCAAGAACAAATATTTATTAAAACTAAATAGTACTTTCAAATCGTTAATTACAAACTATATTTTGAAATGCAGAAAAAAAAGTAAATATCTTTTACAAAGTTTCAAAAAAAATTACTTTCAAACACAAAAAAAAAATAATTTTTTTGAGAAACATGGGTTACAAGCAGAGTCATGCATTCACGAAGATGGCACGCTCTGACATGGAAAGTGTCTTTATGTACCCAGTGGTGACATCAGACAAGCGATCATGGCAGAAGCTCACAGTTCATAGTATTTAATCCATCCCGGTAGCACGAAGATGTATCATGATATTCGTCAGCATTTTTGGTGGAATGACATGAAGAGGGAGATAGCCCGGGTTATCTCTCGTTGTTTGGTTTGCCATCAAGTCAAAGCTGAACATCAGAGACCAGCTGGACTTCTTCAACCATTATCGATCCCAGAATAGAAATGGGAGCATATTACCATAGATTTTGTGACTGGGTTACCTAAATCCCCAGTTGGAAGAGATGCTATATGGGTTATAGATGATAGATTCACTAAGGTAGCTTATTTTTTCCCTTTCAGAATTGGTCAATCGACGGATCAGCTAGCAGAGATGTATCTCAGGCAGATAGTCAGATTGCATGGAGTGCCAGTCAGTATCATATCCGACAGAGATTCAAGATTTATATTGCACTTTTGGCGGAGTCTTCAAGAGAGTTTGGGGACTCATTTCAAGTTTAGTTCAGCTTATCATCCGTAGACAGATGGTCAGTCGGAGCGCACGATTCAAACCTTCAAAGATATGTTACGATCCTGTACACTTGACTTCGGTGGTTCGTGGGAAGATCACCTGCATCTAGTGGTGCTCCTACAATAGTTTTCTGGCCACTATCCAGATGGCACCATTTGAGGCACTGTATAGCAGAAAATGTAGGTCACCTTTAGCTTAGGACGATATAGGCGAGAGATAGATGCTTGGTCCAGAAATGGTTACTCGACTATCGAAGTGGTCAGACAAGTTAGAGATCATCTTCGGGTTGCACAAGATCGTCAGCGCCATTGGGACGATTCTCATCAGTGTCCTCTTTAGTTTTCTATCGATGATAACGTATTCCTTAGGATCTCGCCTACCCGTAGCGTCATTCGATTCGGCGTACGGAGAAAGCTTAGTCCTAGGTATATAGGGCCATTTGATATTCTCGAGCGAGTAAGTGATATGTACTATCGTCTTGCTCTTTCATCGTTGTTACATAAGGTACATTAAGTATTCCATGTATCCCAATTGCGACGGTATATCCTGAATTCGAGCCATATCCTTGATCATTCAAATTGGTTATTGGTACCAACCTTTCGTATGAGGAAAGACCCATATCCATATTGGATCGAAGGGGGAAGATACTCTAGAACAAGACTATTGGTTTAGTCCGTGTTGCTTGGGGTCATCACTCTTTGGGTGAGTCAACGTGAGGATGATATCTGATTACAATATCCATATCTCTTTGACTCGTAAGGTAAAATGTCTTCCTTATGTCTTATGCTTTTAATTCCTTACTTGCATGAATGATTGCTTGATTAACTGCTATTCGTAGGTTGCCTGTAGTTAGTATAGCTTGCCTCGATACCTCTAGCCTCTTGATTAAATTTCGAGGACATAATTCTTTTAAGGTGGGTAGAGTTATCACTTTCGTTTTTCGTTATACGTATTTTCAGTATGCGTGTACGGATTTCTGACATTTGTCACGTGACTTGTATTTTGACTTGACTTGATTAGTCTTGTCTTGGTTTAATCTTGACTTGGTTTAATTTGGTTTGGTCCAACTTGGCATGGCTTGGTTTGGTTTGAGTTGGTTCATCAAGAATGAGCTTTGTATATAAACCAACTTCTCTCTCCTCCTCCATTAATTTCATTTACTTCTTCATCTTCTTCTTCATTTATTCCTTCCACCTACCAAACCCTAGACAAGTACAACTTGCTTCATGATGGATCTTAAATTTTATTGTTCCATTGTCTTCCTTGCTTGATTGTAAGCCTCTTCAGAACTTGGAGTTTTGGTTTTGATGTTTACATTTTTGTAAATCAAAGTTTTGTAGTTTTCTCCGTTTTTTTGGTTTTGATCTTTTAAACTTTGTTATTTTCGAAATCTAAGGGTTCCATGTTGTGGAAAATTTTATTCTACCCAATTTTGGCTTTCGAATCACTTGATTTCGACTTATTTTGATGAAGTTATGAGATTTTTTATGTTCATGGGTTCCAGTACATCTTCGTGCTGCTGGGACGATGAACAATGCCACGCGTGTGATTCATTTACCGCACGTCTGCGTGCCATGCTCTCGCGCTTCGTGCGCCGTGCATCCGTGCATTGCACATTTCGCGGCCACGTGCCTGTGTGATTCGTTTGCCGTGTGCCTGCGCACCGTGCTCTCGTGCTCCGTACGCTGCGCATTTTGCGGTCACACGTCTGCGCGATTCATTTTTCGTGTGTCGTGATCTCGTGCTCCGCGTGCCGTAGCCAATTTGGTATGCGCGCGCTGTACGTTTAGCGGTCGGACGCCTGCACGATTCGTTTGTCGCACGCCTGTGCCGTGCTCTTGCGCTCCGCACGTCGTGGCCAACTTGGTCCGCGTGTGCCATGTGCCTGTGCGATTTGTTTGCCGTGCGCTGCACGACGTGCTCTCGCGTCCCGTACGCCGTGGCCAGTTTTGTCTGCGCGCGCGAATGACTGTTTTTGCCTGTTTAAGCTGTTTTGTAGCTAGAATCTTGTAAAGCTCAATGCATAAAAGTTTTAGATCTTCGTCTTGGCTTCAAGAATATTCTTGTTTCACCTTAACTGGAGTTCAAATGCGATTGATAGTTTCAATCACAATTTTTGATCTTTTTTTGCATGTTTTCTGTACTTGGCCTAAATTGCGACGACCCGACTTGATGAACTTAAACTTGAACATGATAATATGATCCCGTCTTGATAATCTTGATAATGGCCCGTCGAGGCACACTCCTGACAGTACTCCTAACAAGTAAAAAGTAAACCTGACATGACATGTGTAATCTTGATCGCTGTTGCAACAACAAATCCAGACTTGCTAACTGAAACTCATATCTTGATTCTGTGGTTAATTTTTCTGATTGTGCCTGTACAAGCTACATATCCTGTCTTGCTTCATGTCTAGGACATGGATTCCTGTTTACTACGGTCAGGGATTCATAATGAATCTGGATAGGTTAACGACTAGATTGATCAAGTAGTTTATATAGAGAGATTTTCCAGTTACAGGCAATCCTGTTATCCCGGCCACACCTGTGGACTTGTAGCCTACCGTCGAGTAAGGCGCATTTCCAGCATACTGTCATGTGTTGCACTCTAAGTCACCTAATACTTCTCTTAATTCTTGATAAACTCTTGTAACCTCGCCTGGATAACCTGGATAGTCTGGAGGACTTGTGACTGCGGGAACATCTCAACTGCATCTTGTTAGGAACTAGGCCTGTGATAACCCTAGTTAGCTAATGATAGCAAGCCGTAGGACTTGATTGACCGTGCGCGAATGATTGTCTCATGATTAACATGGGAATTATATTCTACCTCTTGTTTTCTTAATACAAGCTAGTATGTTATTTAAAGCACGTCTTATACCATTTAATTATGTTCATTTATCAATTCTTCTATTCATTTTATGCTATTTATAGTTCCTAAGTGGAGCCTCCCTTATGGCACTTGCTTTTTCTGGGTTCTGATCCAGCTGGTTTTTTGTGGCCAGATTTCGGAGTAGCACCCGAGGATCTACCTACCTTCCAGCCAGATGGTGAACACTAGAAGTAACCGTGGCAACGAGTAGGTTTTCTTATTTTGCTCTCCCACTCTATTTTAAATTATTCTTTTAAGGCGTTTAGCCGCCGAATAAGTGTTAGCTCGTATTGGAAACGTAAATTTGTCTGCCTAAGGGTTGTTACATGATTGGCAAATCTTAGGGTTGGTCATATATGACTTAACTCCTACTAGTCTTCGCATTTTGTATGACTAGCTTCATGATCATCTAAATATGTAATGTTTGGGATGCTTTACCTTATATGTCTCATGATCTAACATCTTGTAACATTTATTTGCTTGCTTGATATTGAGACACTAGGCTTGTTCTTGACCATAAGAGACTAATGGCTTGTAGATAAACCCTTATGCATCTAGACAGCCGTGACCATATTGCGAGGTAGGTTGCACTTTAATATACGTAGCTGGATGTGTCTGTCCCCCGCTCTCCAGTATTCTGGTTCTGGGGCGTGACACATCCTTCCCTCCTTGGGAACGAAGAAGCCCCGAGACGAAGTCCATTGTGATGTGTTCATATTTCTACTCCAGAATGGGTAATGGTTGTAGCAGTCCAGCTGGCCTCTACCTCTCCGCTTTCACCTGCTTACAGACAAGACATTTAGAAACGGATTTGGCCACGTCCCTCTTCATGCCGTACCACCAGATATATTCTCGCATGTCCTTGTTCATCTTGTTGGCACCAAGATGTATAGAATACTTCGACTGGTGAGCTTCTTGTATTATCTTCTCTCTCAAACAGCCTTCCGGTACGCACAGTCTAGTGCCACGCCTCAACGATCAATCGTCAGCTATACTGAAATCATTGAGAAGTCCTGTATCTGCTTGAGCTCTGAGTTGACGAAGCCTAATATCAAGGAACCGAGTCTCCTTGATCTTCTCCATTAGGCTCGACTGGATCTGCAAACTCATTATTTGCATCTCCACTCCAGATAGAATGATCTCTACACCGAGCTTCTCCAAGTCTTCAAGAATATGTTTGTACATAGTCAGATACATAGCCACCGAGTATCTGCTAAGTGCATCCGCAACAACATTGGCCTTTCCAGGATGATACTGGAGGTCAATGTCAAAATCCTTCATCAACTCTAGCCATCTCCGCTGTCTCATATTCAATTCTTTCTGGGTAAACACATACTTCAAGCTCTTGTGGTCAGTGAAGATTTCCACACGCCCTCCGTATAAATAGTATTTTTAGCTTCAGAACGAATATTGCTGTTGCTAGTTCCAAGTCATGGGTAGAGTATCTTCTCATGAGTCCATAACTGCCTAGATGCATAAGCAATTACTTTTCCATTCTGCTGGATAACGCATCCCAACCCCTTTCCTGAGGCATCACTATAGATAGAAAATCTCTGTTTGCCCGAAGGTAATGCTAATACTGGTACGGTCGTCAGTCTTTTCTATAGCTCCTTAAATGCTTCATGGCATTCTTCTGTCGAGATGTACTCCTCATTCTTCCTTGTCATCTTAGTCATAGGCTCAGCCACTTTTGAAAAGTCCTTCACGAACTTTCTATAGTAGCCAGCTAAGCCTAGAAAACTCCTGATCTCTGCAACTGACTTTGGAGTGGTCCACGTCTCGACGGTTGTAATCTTCTTTGGGTCCACTGCAATACCCTCTCATGTGACCACATGACCAAGAAACTCCACTTGGTCTAAGAAGAACTTACACTTGGATAGCTTGCCGTACAGCTTCTCCTTCCTTAGAATCTCAGTACTATTCGTAAGTCCTCAACATGTTCCTCAGGAGTCTTCGAATAAATAAGTATGTCGTCAATGAATACTACGACAAACTTATCCAGATACTCATGGAAAACCTTGTTCATAAGGTTCATGAAGATAGCAGGTGCATTTGTGAGTCCGAAGAGCATAACTAGGAACCCATACTGCCCGTATATGGTGTTGAATGCAGTCTTCGGAATGTCTTCAGCCTTCAAATTCGCCTGGTGATATCCTGATCTCAGATCTATCTTCGAGAACTCCCTTGCCCCCGCTCAACTGATCGAATAAATCGTCTATTCGACGCAAAGGATATCTGTTCTTGATAGTAACATTGTTCAAGGCCCTATAGTCGATGCACATCCGAACTGTGTCATCCTTCTTGGGCACAAAAAGAACTAGTGCTCCCCATGGCGAAGCTTCGGATCTGATGAAGCCCTTGCTCAACAACTCATCGATCTGGTCCTTCATCTCCTTGGATTCTTTGGGGGTTCACCCTATAGCAGCTCTGAGATATCGATTTTGATCCCAGAATCAGATCTATAGAGAACTCCACATCTTTGTTAGGCGGAAGACCTGGAAGATCTCCTGGGAAGACATCCATAAATTCCGTGATGATAGGATGGAAAGGTACTTGCTCTTCAACTGTAGCAACAAAATTGGACTCGCCCATAATGTCTGGCACAACTCTTCTCACTATAACACCTCCTTTCCTGGAGGACTGAACATTACACTGCCCCGTAATAATCTATGACCGCATGTGAGTCCTAAGACATCCTTCCCAACGACATCGTACCCGAAAGAGTATTATGAGAATTGTGTCCTAACTCCTTCCCAGCTAAGATGATAGGGCAGCTATACATACTAATGTATACTACTCCCCCCAGTCATAACTCTACCAATTTTTTAGTAGTTCTAGTGATAAGGTTATGTCTATGAACAAACTCAAGCGATAGAAAACTATGTGAAGTGCCAGAATCAAATAATACAGTAGCTGGATAAGAATGTAGCAAAATAAGACCTGTGATGACGTCAGCTACTACCGCCTGCTCAGGCTCTGGTACTAAGTAATATATCTAGGCAGAAAAACTAAAATAATAATCCTAAGTATATATAATACCGGTCCTATGCTGTGATAATTCTTCTTAATCTAACAAGTCCCCTAATTAACACTCTATGTCCTAAGTGTTATTAAGCAGACCTTTATGGCCACCACTAAAAACATGTCACGATCCGCTCCCGAATATTCGGATATGTGTCGGACACATCCAACATACGCTTTGAGACACACCGTAGTAAGCTGTTCTAAACCTTTAATTATATTTAAAATCGTATTGAATCAGATTTATCACAGCAAATATATCGAGATAAACTAGAAATAGGTCCAAAGATGTCACTTAGTTACATTTCCAAAGCAAGTAAACTGGAGACAAATCCAGCAAAATGAATGTTAACTATTTATTACAAACCAAGTTCAAAAGCAAAATGTAAGCTAAGCTATAGGGTATTCCCCAGCAGGAACATCCTCTAGGATGTGGGCTAACATCTCAGTGGCAGGTCTATAGTATGAATTGTAAAGAAACTCCTCCTTAGTCAATTCACTTGCAACGATCCAGTCAGAGGAAAGGAGCAAAGTACAACCCTACAACTTACAGTTATTGAAACATAGAAATGACAAATATGAAAAGACATGGAAATAAGGAAATGACAACTAGAATTTGTAATTGCAACAAGAAACGGTTGCAATATGACAAGAGATATGAATTATGTAAAGTAATTTTGAAAAGCTAGTAGACATGTGATCACTATAATAGGAGAACTTGTAACATGTAAATAGATAAGATGGGGGTACGATATTGACTACACGTTCACGATGTGCAGTCAAGCTCGGATACATGTACTACTCTACGGTCTTTGATCACATGTTAACTAGATATTTTCCTAACCCATGCAAGTGTAAGACAAGTGTAAGAGGAATACAACATGTAACATTAAAGAATAGTACAACTTGAAACATGTAAGGGAGGTGCACCTTAAGAAATGCTAAATAAAACTTGAGATACTTGTAAAGAACAACTTGTAGGAAAAGTGAAAAACAGGTAACGAAAGTCTAATATGCGAAATAGGAATCATGAACAGAAACATAAAGTTGTAGTGTACTTGCCATGTTTTACCCAAAAAAATTGATGTTAAATGTTGATGTACAAAGTCGTCAAGCTGTAATAAGGTATAATATTGCTTTTTAAAGGTAAAGTGCTATCTAAGTGTTGTGCTTACTTACGGGGTTAAGTTTTGCTAGACATGGGTCTTGCCGTCATGGCACACTAGTCCTAACATTGAACATTAAGGCTAACACATTTAATACACATCAAAAATTAGGTTTTACTAAGTTAAAATCAAAAGTCATAGATTCCTTATATTTTACAGGAATTTAATAGTAATTAGAAATATTTTATTTAATTATTAAATAAATAAAGTATTTATGAAAAGGGGTCTGACAAAATTCGCTTAAATAGTTAGAGGTCTCAACTATCATGCTACTATTTTTTTTGGTCAAATTAGGCAAAATAATCAAAGTATTAATTTTGTAGAATTTTTGAACAAAAATTACTATTTATAGAATTATTTGAATCAGAAACTATTTTAAAACAATTATTTATAATTAATTGTTAACAAAAACTAATTTTTAACATATCAAAACAAACCTAAAATTAACATGTAAATATGTGGAAATGATCTACAGAAAATCTAGTATGAGATTCTGAATTTTACTTAATTTTACAGCACTGCTTAATATTTACTAAAAATTAATATACATAAAATACATTAAATAGTACTTTCAGTTTTTAATTAATAGAAAACATTGTTTGCCATCGAAAATACGACAAGGTTTTGTTGACTAAAACTTTGGTATTTCTATTACAAACAGAACAATTTACAATGTAGGACGTAGACGTAGTCCTAGGAATACACTTTTGTTTTTATCTGGGAACTGTGTCGGTGGAGCGAGTGGTAATACGTTGACTCCGTTGACGATTTGACGACGATCTTGAACTCTCTGAAGGTCTGGGTAGCTCTGGATGCTGGAGCGTTGCGAGGAGAAGCGGACGTTAAGTGTCTCTTCTGGCCTCTGTGAAGGTGCTTCTCTCTGAGTATGTATGTCTGTCCTTGTCTATGTGTGTATATGTCCTTCTGTGCATTGGGTGAAGGAATGATCCTTCAATTTATAGAAAGTAAGCTGGCTTCTCATGCGCACATATGTCGGATGCGCTTGGACGTGGGAACGCCACGTGGCTGATGCTGGCGGAGGCGCATGGTTGATGCGCCCTAAATTGAAGCTGAATCTGCTGGACTGCTGTGCTGGGCTGCGATGGAGCTGACACGTGGTAGCCGCAGAGATTTGGTTGTTATTGAGATCTTGGGTGGTTAGTAGCCATTCTTTGAACAGAACTGAGTCAAGGGACGCGTGGCGTATGCCTGTGGCTCAAAGATCTCGGTTTTGGAGGAGAGTGATCTGTCGGGGTGCACCTAGGATCAGGGGCATGGAGACGACTTAGTCTATGAGTTTTAGGCATCATAGACGAGTCTGGGCGCATGGCTTTTGAGGCGCATGTAGAGCTTTGCATCAGGGTATGCCTAGGATCAGGCGCCGGGGAGGCGACTTGGTCTCATGATTTTTAGGAGTCATGAGCAAGTCCAGGCGCATGGCTTTTGAGGCGCATGTAGAGCTTTGTCTTCTATTGCTTGGGATCAGAAGTAATTCAGGGGCGGATGACCATTGGGGCACATACAGTCTTCTGGGTGTATGGCCACGAGGCACATACGAATGATCGGTCTGCCGCGTGATAATTGTTGTCGACCCAAGGCGTAATGATGGTGCTGACATCAATGGCGCTTCATTTTCTGCAAGGGCTGCTGATTGGACATCTTTCGGGAGACGTGTAGCCATCCTTTGTCATTCAGCATTAAATGCTTGATGGAGAGGGTTGCATTGGTTAGTGCCAATCTGGGCGCATGGGTCCATGGCTCATTGGGCGCATCTATGAGGAGCGTATGACGTCGACGGTGCATCTGCCAATGTGTCGCATCCTCTTTGGCCCGCCTGTTGAGTTCTACGAGGCGTTAAATGGCTGCTTTGACTTAGCCGAATACGAGATGATGGATGTATTTGCCATTAATATAGATTTATTGCATAGAATTTGGAATGTTGGCCATTTGGCGCTCGGGTGTAGGCTGCCCGTGCTTATAAATAGTCGCATAAGGGAAAGCTTTGCTTTCATTCTTCAAAAGATGAACTTGGCCGGAGCTTTGCCTTGGCGAACTTCTGAACTTGAGCTCTTCCCGAGGGTGGAGATGCGCTGTCCCAGTCTACCCGTCGCTCCGAGCTTCTATGATAGTGTATGTTGCATCCAAATATCGGGATCGTCGAGTCCCGACATAGGCTGATGGTGCCTGTTGCATCCAAAGATCGGGGCGGCCGTGCTTCGCCTTTCGTTATGCTGGCAAAGCCACAGGCTGCCGAGTGTGCCTGTTGCTTCCAAAGATCGGGGTATCGTGTCACGATCCTTGTCGAGCTAGGAGAACTCATCTTCCTGCTACACAAGGGCTGATTGGTGCTGATAGAGAGAGTGCTTCGCTCTGACTATGCACGGAGATGCGCATACGTTAAGATACTGGAATGATGTGCCTGGACGAGACATCAGAGTGATGCGCCTGACAGATGATGCGCCTGACGGATGATGCGCCTGGCAGATGGTGCATGGCAGTTTGCTGCATCTGGCTGTAGCTTTAGGATTTTTCTTCTTTGTAGATGTTTTCCTTTGTAAAGCCTTTCTTTAGACATGTAATAAACTTTTTTATGAAATAAAAGTCCTCTTTTGAATGTCTTTAAATTTGTACTTTGCTGTGCCAAGTATTTGTCTGAGCTTTTCCTGGCGCATTCGAGTTGGTCGCATGGTTGGGTTGAGCGCATAGGATTCTAGCCTATAGATGCGCCTGAATTTCCATTCTTCTACAAGACCCCCTTCAAAGTTTTCAAAACTTTCTGTGCAAATTTTGGAATACTTTGAATAAGAAGCATGGGGATTAATGATTCTGGGCGCATGCCTCTCGCCCTAACTGCATGGCTCTTTTTTGGCGTATAGTTGTTCTGCGCGTTGCTGTGGGGAACGCTTGTTGCTAAGGCGCATATTGTTGGGGCGCATGCTCCTTCTGAAGAGATAACGCCTCGATCTTAGAAAAAAGATTAATGATGATCTTTTGAAGATAAGCAGTCATCGATTTCTCGAGACCCGAAGCGACTGATTGCTGATGTCACACCTCCTCGGTTTACGTACGAGGCCAAGCCTGTAAATAGGCGGCTTATGAGGAGAGAGAGTCTTCTACTTTTCTGCAAAAGTTTCTTCTTCCTCAGAACTTTTTTCTTTCTCCTTTTCTTTGTCAGAGAGATGGCTCCCAAGACTCCCCGAGGTGGTGTTGCTAGCAGGAAGGAGCCGAGGCAAGGAACCCTTGGAGGTCGACACGGAGGAGGTCCCCGTCGTCAGGGCGACCCACGCCGACGTTCGCCCGGAAGTGCTTGGTGGGTATTCCCTTGCCTTGGTCTTTGTTGCAGTGATGTTGGGGTGACCCGACTGCAGAGGGCCCCCTCATGTTGATGTGTTTAGGCTGACGCGCATGGACTTTTGTCCTGATGATGCGCTGAAGCCCTCACTTGCTGACGCATATGGACTTTTGTCCTAATGATGCGCCGAAGCTTCTGATGCGGCTCAGATACTTGTTTTGAGCTTCTAAGTCATTTTGCTAACTTTTCTTTGACTCTGTTGCAGCATCCATGCCGAAGGCAGAGGCTTTCGTGAAGGAAGAGATACCGCCTCCCCTCGTCAAACAAGAGCCGGTGACCATCAAGGAGGAGGCATCACCGAAGGTCGAGGTCAAGGAAGAACCGATGACCATCAAGGAAGAGATTGCTCCCAAGATTGAAGTTAAGGAGGAGCCACCGTCATAGAGCAGCCGCATCGGGACTGACCCTCCTGTCCCTGCCGAAGACCTCAACCAGATTGAGCCTTTATATGATAAGTGGCTGAGGGAATAGTACATGCCTCAACGCAACTATGATCCCTGGCTGTGAGGATTCATCGTCTGACTCGCGGTCTTTGCTGAGACCGAAGTCGATTTTCCTTTTTAGTGTTTCTGATATTTGTTCCCTTTCCGAGATGTAACTTTTGCTTTTGTTCCATTCTAATGCTGATGTAATCTTTATTGCATGAGGAAATAAAGGAACTCTTGTTTTATTCTTTTTTTGTGATGAACTAAAATTTTGTGGGCTTATCACCCTTGGCATACCTTGGTTTTAGGTACGGATGATAAGTTGTGAGAGAGAACCAATATATTTACTCAGAAGTAATGTGAACATGGTAAATATGGGCTAAAATGGTGAAGTTTTCCTACTCAGAGGTAATATGGACATGGTAGGAGTGAACTCTTGTGGTGATTTATAGAATAACTCAGAGGTACTATGGACGTGGATGTTCTATAGTGTAACAATACAAGGATTGTTGTGCGGAATATTTACTCGGAGGTAATGTGGACGTGGTAAACATTGCCCTAAGCATGATCTTACACGGTGCAGGATCCTGCTTGATGAGGTGTAGAGAGGCAACTCAGAGGTAATGTAGATGTGGTTGTTCCTCTACTGGGGATAGAGTGCAACGAAACAACTGGGTTTCAGAAGCATATGATTTGTCAAGTGGAGGGGTGTGAACTTGGTTTGGTCAAATTCACCAGTCCTCTCTCTGGGGAGAGGCAGTACGTTCTTGACGGAGGTCAAGAATAGTACTTATTTAGGAACTTGCCGTGATGGGCATCATGAACAAGTCCCCATTAGCTTGAGTGAGACGATAAGCATCGTTTGAGTATACCGTCTCTATGATGAAGGGTCCTTCCCATTTACGTTCGAACATTCCTGGTGTTTTGTGAGTCATCACCATCGGTCTCCTGACTGCCAGAACCAGGTCGCATACTTGGAAAGTCCTCTGTCGGACTCTTTTGTTGAAAGTCTGTGATATGCGGGCTTGATAAAGTTCGATGCGCTGTTGAGCTAAGAGGCATTTTTCGTCCAACGTTTCCAACTCTAGCAGACGGCGACGTTGATTGTCCTCTTCCATCAACTGATTTGTGATTGCCACTCGGAGTGAGGGGATTTGGATCTCCAGCGGTAGCAATGCTTTGCTCCCGTAGACCATGAAGAATAGTGTGTTGCCCATCGGGGTCCATACCGTTGTATGATAGGCCCAAAGGCATTTGCCGAGCTTCTCGTTCCAGTCGCGCTTATTGGATGGCACGACCTTTTTGAGTAGCTTAACGATGGTCTTATTAAAAGCTTCAGCCAATCTGTTTGCTGCCGGATTGTGAGCGGTTGATGCCACGTTCTGAATACGGTTATTGTCGCAGAATCTACTGAACGCATGGCTGATGAATTATGGGCCATTGTTGTGGATAATCCTTTGAGGTAACCTGAAACGGTAGATGACATGATGCTTGATGAAACTAATCACTTTTGAGCTTTTTACCTCTGTGAGAGGTACTGCTTTCGCCCATTTAGAAAAATAGCCGATGATTTCCAGAATAAAGCGGTGTCCCCTTGACGAAGGTGGAGTGATGGGCCCCACTATATCCATGCCCCAGGCTTCAAATGGCCAAGAGGCAACCGTCGGGTGTAGAGGCTCTGACGGTCTGTGGATGAAGTCGGCGTGCAACTGACAGGCACGACACTTCTTTGCATACTCGATAGCGGCCACCCTGGTGGGGCTAGTAATAGCCCATGCGTCGAAGTCGATCTTGTAGCTTAGGACCTGGTTGATGAGCTCCGCACTTTTCGTCATGAGCTTCTCGAAGAGCTTCGGCGGCTTCTTCGTTAGATAGATATTGGAGGAGAAGTCCATCGTAGGAGCGCCGGTACAACATTTTAGAGGCTGTATCGTAATAGAAACGGAGGAAGCACCTTCTGACTGAGACTGCCTCCTTCGGGTCTTCCGGAAGGATTCCGTAGATGGCAAAGTCGATAAATGGGAATCTCCAGTCTCTGACATTTATGCCAGGGTCCGTGGCCATAGCATGAGTTGTCCGCATGCACAGATTATTTTTGGGGCAAGCCAAGTCCCGACCCGTCACTGTAACAAAGTGTTGAGTCCCGATGAGTGCAGCCAATGAGGCTGCGAGACTGGCCAGAGCATCAGCTTCCAAGTTTTGCAGCCGAGGCACATGCTCTATAAAAAATTCTACGAAGGTTGTGATGATGTCCAATGCTGCTTTATGGTAGGGGATGAGGTCTTCATGACGGACCTCATATTGTCCCCGGATTTGATTGATGACGAGCTTTGAGTCGCCATAAGTTTGAAGGTAGTCCACCCCCAGCTGTCTTGCTAACTGAAGCCCCATGATGAGGGAGTTATACTTCACGACATTGTTGGAGCACGGCTCTGAAGGAGAATAGGCACACTGGATGACCAGTTTATCAGGGAAGATTAAGACCACCCCCAGTCCCACAATAATTTGGCCTTTGGGGCCTGTTCTGGAAGCACCATCGAAGAACATCCACCAGATTGGGCTTTCTTCGTTAATGTTTGCTTCTTGCACCTCATCGAGGATACCTTCGTAGAGCCTGGATGATTCCAGGATTGGGTGCACGGTTAGGAAGTCGGCCAATGCTTGGCCCTTGATAACCTTTTGTGGTACGAATACCATGTCGTACGGTGTCAATAATATTGCCCACGTAGCCAACCAAGAGTTTAGCGCTCCTGGTTTTGTCATAAAAATTCTGAGTAGATTGACTCGGGAGATGACATGGATTGTTTGTCCCGAGACAGTGGCGAGTCTTCTACATGGCGAACACCAAGGCCAGACACTCTTTTTCTACGGGATTGTAACGGTGTTTGGCTCCAACCATCATCCTGTTGAGGTAGTAGATGGCCTGCTTCGTTGTTCTGCGCCAACAAAGCGCCGAGGGAATGGTCCATTGCTCGGCCATAAAGCAAGAATGGTTTGTTTGCAACGGGTGACAGTAGGACTGGGGGACTTGTCAGATAAGTTTTGATATCGTCGAAAGCTTTCTGACATTCTTCTGTTCAGACGTAAGACACTCATTTCTTCATAAGTTTTGTGAAGGGTTGAAATTTTTCGGAAAGGTTCACGATAAACCTCCGGATGTAGGCGAGTCGCCCTTGTAGGCCTCGAAGTTCTCTGAGGTTCTTCGGAGGGCCCATGTCAAGGATGGCTTTAGTCTTCTCGGGGTCGACATGAATGCCTTTCACAGTGATGATGAAGCCCAAGAACTTTCTACTAGAGACCCCAAGGAAGGATTTAGCGGGATTCATTTTAAGCTGATGCGCCCGCATAAGGTCGAAGACTGTCATCAGGTCTCGTAGGTGATCACCCTTAAGACGGCTCTTAACGGCAATATCGTTAACATAGTATTTGACTGTCTTGCGAAGGTGTTGACAGAAGATGATGCTCATAGCTCGTTGGTATGTGGCACCAGCATTCTTCAAGCCAAGGGGCATTACTGTGTAGTAGTAAACCCCCTTTGGTGTTCTGAACGACGTGTGTTTCTCGTCGTCCGGAAACATCTTGATCTGATTGTAGCCCGAGTAGCCATCCATGAAGGACATACGCTCAAAGCCACATGTGTTGTCGATCATTACGTCAGTGATCGGGAGTGGGAACTCATCCTTCAGGCATGCAGAGTTGAGATCCCAAAAATCGATACATACTCGGATCTTCCTGTTCTTCTTAGTGACGGGGACGATATTGGCTGCCCAGTCGAGGTGTTGCTCTTTACGAATGAACCCTCTGTCCAAGAGCTTGTCGATCTCTTTTTCAATGGCGTCCATAATGTTAGGACTGAAGCGCCGCTGTTTCTGCTTAACATCAGGTAAGATGTTAAGTTTGTGCATTGCGACTTGTGGGTCGAGTCCCAGCATGTCTTCATAGCTCCAGGCGAAGACGTCGATATATTCTTTGATAAGGTGGATCAAGGATTCTCGATCCTCCCCTACTAAACTCTTGCTGATGAAGATGGGTTTGGATGAAGATCCATCCCCAAGGTCGATCTGCTCGACTTTATCTTTGGTAGGGGGTTCTCGTAATTCAAAACGAGACTCCTATTGTACGCCTAGGCATTGAGGCCAGGGCTCTTCTTCGAAGAATTCTCCTGTCTGATCATCATCTTTATCTTCTGAAGGATGTACGGATGTCATGTTGGCTGATAGCACCCTCCTGAAGACTGAGCCGATGCTGGCGTCGGAGTCCCAAGTTGAAGTTTCAGATGAGTGAGAATGTGTGACATCCTCTGCTTCTGATTCTTCTGGAGTTATTGGAGGCGTGATATAGCCTACCCCCATCGGGTATGGTGATAGTAGTCTTGCGGCTTCCCTTTTGGCACTGGAAGTCGTAGGGGAGGCGTCGACCTTTGCCGTAGTTCGTGCCTTGGCAGCTCTTCAAGTTGTAATCCATCTTTTAGATTAGATACTTAGCTCGATCATTATACCAGTAGATTTGCATTCTGTCGGTGTCAGGTTCTGGCTCCATTGGTGGGAGGTCTTGGTGACGCTCGACTTTGCCAAAGATAATGGGCTTCTCCTTCTTATTCTGATGCGGGACTATGTAACAGACTCCTTGGTACAGGATGACTCGATTTGCATGACTCACAATCGTTATTTGTGTTTACAATGACTGTAGAGCATTATCTAGAGTGTACATGGTATTCCAATATAGAAGACTAGAATAATTAAAAGACAATATATTATTGATAAAATACGGGATCTTGTCCCGGGGGATTACATCATCGAGGGATGGGGCATCGACATTAGCCGATATGTATTCTTCAAGTTCTTCATCAGTGAGTACTGGAGCAGCCTTGGAAGGTTCATGAGAGTTTTTCGGGAGCTTGGCCCGTGCTGTCTCCTGGGACTGTGCTGAGAAGGACGCCGAGGTCTTCTCTTGTGGCCTAACGGGCACTGACAACTGAGGTGGCTTGCCTTTGAGCCGCACCTTGAGGGGAGCCTCGGTTGGTATACCGGGAGCTGGAGCCTTTCCTTGAAGCTTGGCTACGAGGGGAGCCGCCACTTCAGGGGGCTTGCCTTTGAGGCGTATCTTCAATGGAGCTTCATTGGGTGTAGTGCCCGGAGAAGCTGGCACCTTTTTACGGAGTTTGACTGCCATAGGAGCCGGTGTTTGAGGCGGCCTCCTTTTGAGTCACACTTTTAAGGGAGCATTGATTATCATGTCCACCTCTGAGTCAGCTTCGACCTCAGCTTCTATCTCATCATCAGTGTCATTGGCTTCATCTTCGAGATAAATTGATTTGTACAGGTCGGCGTCGGTGAAGAAGGCTTCAATCCCTCTGAAGGGATCGACATCAACAAATTCTGTTCGGATGACGCCGCTGGTAGATACGTATTTCATACATTGGAAGAGGGTGGATGGCACCACCATGTATTCATGAATCCACGATCGTCCCAACAGGATGTTGTAGTTGATGTCTGCATCCACAAGATAGCAAGTCACCTCGGTCTGAAGATTGCCGATGTGACACTTCAAACGAATCTTCCCCAGTGGCTCACTCTTACTGGCATTGAAGCCACTGATGGTAGTGTAAGACGCTGTCAGGCAATGCATCAGGATCCACAATGTTTGAAGTAGAGTTCGGGGGATGATGCTGAGAGAGGACCCAGGGTCGATCTGCATTTGATCCACCTTGATGGCACCGGCATACCCTATGTATTACAGGGCTTTGTTGTGCCTATTATTCTTGAGTAGCATGTCCTGTTGAGTGAATGTGATGTTGGGATGATCTCCCTCATATTATGATAGTGTGGACATGCTGTCGGATCGTCGTTAGGCTGCTTGACCTGACTGATGGAAGACTCGGCGTCCTTCAGGGCTTCGCAGAGAGCTTTCCGAGTATCTTTGATAGGCGGAGGAGCTCGAATAGGGAAACCCGCGCTGGAGTACTGGCCAGTTGTACCAGTATGTGGAAGTTGTGGGGCTTGGCTGACCCCAGAGTGTTATCTTTTCAAAGAGGCCTGTCGAAGTGGGCCTCCTTCTGCTTTTGCTTGTCAGCTGTAGAAGGTTGGGATGAACCTTCTCCTTGGACAACTGTGGTGATGATGGGAGGCACCACTTCGGCCGGAGCCTCCTCTGGTTGGGCATTCTGCTGTGAACGCATTTGTACATACAATGCTTCCTCAAGGGAGGAAGTCACCATTCGGCAAGACTTGGTCTTCTTGCCTTTGCTTTTGGAGGTAGAGGGTACCCCCGGTTGAGTTAGTTCTAGAACGAGATCAGGGTGAACCCACATGATCTCCCCCTGGATGTTGTGAGTGGTATGAGCCCACCCATATTGTTACGGGTTGGTGGAAGGTTGACTACTTCTATTGTCGCCTTTGGGATGGGGACGACGTCATCTTGAGCTAAGGTAGGCGGTAAGGTGCCAAACTGGAGCGACACCATGTTGGCCGAGACTATCTTCTCCTCGTAATCGACTGAAATGACGTTCGTATTGATCATGCGCTGTATGTAGTCTTTGAGGACGTAGCAGTCTTTAGTTGGATGTCCGATGAACCGATGGTAATGACAATACCTCGGATCGCCGGCTCTTCCTACTTCGTCAGGACGTTTGGGATCAGGCAACTTAATTTTGTCGCCCTGCTTCAATATCTTGAAGAGTTGTAAGGTATCTTCATTGTTGAATGAGTAGACCATCTTTGGCCTGGGTACAGGAGGAGGCCACTGAGCAGGACCTTGCGTTGTGTTAGACGCATTGACAGTCAACGCCTGCTTCCCTTTCGCTTTACGGCTGCTACTGCTGGTCGCAGGCCGTTTCCCTTTGTCGTCAAAGGTGGGGAAGTTAACCCCCAGAAGGCGAGCGTTACGTACCTTTTTCTCAGCAGCTTCGGCTTCGATGATCAATGAACTCCAATCTGGTGGGGGAGTGGAGTTGAGCCAGAGCTTGATCGTGGGGATCATGTTCATGCTGTAGGAGTCGATAATTGCATGTTCCGGCATGCCTGGAGGAAACCTTAGGCACGCTTGTCGGAAACGCTCGATGAATTCTCGAACAGTCTCCTTCTCATTCTGTCGTACTTCTATTAGAGACGACATGGTCATGTCTCTCCCTCCGTCATAGAACCGATCAAGGAAGAGGCGTGTCAAGTCGTCGTAGGACGATATGAAGTTGTCAGGAAGACTACAGTACCAGTCGTAGGCAACTCCTTTCAGTGCCTCGACAAACAGGCTCGTGAGTAAGGCGTCTTCTTTTGGGGGATACCCTGTCGGAGACTGGAAGTAGGTCAAGTACCGACGAGGAGAGTCCTTCCCGTCGTATGGTGTCAGCGTATATGGTTTATACTTGGAAGGATAAACCACCTTGTTCCACTCAAGAGGGTAGGGTTGAGGAAGCCCCAACTTCTGACGTTCTTCCTGCCTATTTTGGGCCTCGAAGCTGTCACGACCCGCACCCTAGAGTAAGGGTACAAGACGTGGGTACGTCCAGCCTACGCCGCAGTATCGGCGGTAGAACGCTGTCCTAGGTCAATATCTAAACAATATAAAGGTACATGTACAGTATATACTCTCCGAATGGAGGTGACATAGCAGATACAGTCTCAATCACATCTAAGGTAGAACAGGATAAAGATAGATAGATAGATAAATATCCAGAACACAAGAAATCACAGAGATACAATCCAGAATTCTAAGTGTCTAAATAAGTACAGGTCCCAATATATCAAAATCTATATACAGTAATCCATAAAAAGTAAAGACATCCTAATTTAAAGGAGTGTCATCTACTGCTAGTGGATCCTGCTGCTGGTCCAAGTCCAAGCACTCATCTAGTGTAGCACCGTAGTAGGTAGGGCAGAACGCCTCAGCCTCGTCCTCTGTAATATTTCAACAGGTCCAGTCAGGACAGGAGCGAGCACAGTACATCTCAACAAATCATAGCAGGTCAGGATATATAATCATGCTAGAGAGTAAGATACAAGAAACTGAAAGAATAACATGATAAAAAGGAAGACTGTAAATAAATAGATACAGTATATAGAGAACTATCAGTGACTAGTGATTCAGAGCACAAGGCGGTTATGTAAACGGCACGATGTTGTACACGAGTAATCTACAGAGGTTGTACACGAGTAATCTACTGGATTGATTACATAACCACTTCTACTCCCCCACCCCAATCAATACACAAGGATCTAGCCAAGATATGTTATTGCACACGAAGTGTAGTCACACACGAGATCATGTGAGCACATAAGTGTACACGATTTCACACGATTTGTACACGAAAAGCACGAACACAAGGAGTACACAATGCTCATGATAAAGTACACGAACACGAAATACCTGATGTATCCGCTAAGGGGATAACATCGCACGACAAGATCCATATAGTACTAATCCGTGTTTCCGACGTATCAGCATCATGTAAAGTAATCTAAAGCAGAAAAATACTCCTAATGCAGGGTATGAAATGATCAGAGAATGTACTCGCCTGTATCCTGAGAATCTGAAGAATATCTACTATCCGAAGAGTGGTGTTTGTCTCCTATAGAACAGTACAAGTCTCTATGAGTCTAAAATGATAATAAGATGTAAGTTAATGCATTCTACATGAATCTAGGTCAATCTAGACCAAAGTCAACTCTTGGTCAACTCTGGTCAACCTAGAAGTCAAACTAGGTTAACTATGGTCAACTGGGCCTAAATAAGTCCATACTAGGTCAATCTAGTCTATACTAATCTATCTAGGTCTACCAAGGCTATACAAGCCTAGACCAAGCCATAACACACAGTTACATATAGGCTATACCATTACACTATCTATATTACATTACATCTATATAGCTACCTACATACATATTTAGAAACATACATATAGGCATTCAATATTACATATAGATATATCCATGGTACTCACATGTAGGTATACCTACATATTTACATATATTAACTATATATATACATTACATATGTGCATAGAGAATAAGGAGAAGGGAATGTGGTGGTGTACATGTGTGTGTGAGTGAGAAACAAGAGAGTTGTGTGTTAGCAGGAAATTAGAACAGTTAATGAATAGGCAACCTGGGTACAAAATCAGTGAAGTTTAAAGAAAAACAGTAAAGGTTACATTGATACTTGTGTAAGTAACAGGAAAATGGTATGGCAATAAGCCTGTGTGTAGGAAACAGTGTATGGAAAATCAGTTCTCAGCTGACAGGAAATAAATGCATTGACAGTTAACTATGAATCAACATTCATTCAAACTCAGTTAAGTTAAAGAAGGGAAGAGCTAACTTCCCAATCCTGGAAATCAGTGGCATATTAACTCTGGAAAACAGTGTACATATGCCAAGGAAACAGGGAATCATTTCAGGATATTAAGGGTCGAATAAAACATTCCATTACAGTTCCTTAAGGAAGATTAAATCTCAGGTTTAGGGATGAATAACAGTTGACAGAAAAGGGAAAGAAAATCAGTTCAATTACAGTTCAAGCTATAGAACTGAACTCAATCAACCAATGAATAAATCATTCATTCAATCTCAGTTTTCAGAATTTCAACTTCCCTTCGAAACCAACACATTGCCAAATCCCATTCATAATCAAAAGTCTAATTCGAATGTAAATTGAACCAATCATGAACAACAATTATGTGGAAAACATATGACTGAAACAACAATTGGAATTCAAGATAAAATAGGATTATCATATGAAAAACTGAAACATTCCATGTATCAGTCAACCCTATTCGAAAACCACACAATGTTCAAATTCCCATTCTCAACCATACAGCCTATTGAATTGTAAAGTAAAGCTAAACATGAACTAGCAACTATGTAGGAGTAATTAACAATAAAAACATCAATAAACTGGGATTTAATAGTTTAGGAAATTCGAAAACCCAATATAACAGAACATGGTATCAGTTAGCATGCAATTAACCCAATCGAATTCAAATACCACATCAATAACCTAACTAACATGTAAATCAAATCTAACATATATCATAAATCATGTTAGGATCTATTTAACAATTAAAATCACAAATTAGATCATTTAAAACTGAATTTAAAACAGTGAACAAATAATACACTGTACACGCACAGTGCACACCCTGTGCACGCACGATACCGTATCCGACATGACACGAGAGGTCGTGTCACTTGGCGAACCTTGTGTTAGTGGTTGCCCCAATACGTGCGTCCAATATCACGTGTCCACGTGCTGCGTGCAAACGACCCCGAGTAGCAGGGGAATGGCACTGCTCGCACGCGTGTGGTGCACCCGCATGTTCGTGTGTCCATTGCGACACGACACGACACCAATATCAACTCAGAACACCAAAAATTAATAAACGAGCCTAAACCCTAATTTCTTATTAAAAAATATTCCAGAAATCAAATCGAAATGCCCTTAGGGACATTTCATCAAACACATACACGTATCCATTGATACGTGTCCGATACGAACACGTATTGGACACGAAACCTAGGGATAGCTATACCTACAGCTAGGGTAGGCCTAGGGCTTCCTAAATATGCAATCAAAACCCTATTTTATGGAAGGGATTCGAAATTACCTATGGGTTTGCAAAGGCTCAAAAAGTCCCAATGAGAGTGGATCCTCAAGCCACCAAAACTCCTTCAAATTGTCCACACTCTGAAATTTCTCAACACAAACAACAAGTAGAAGAAAATTAGAACCTATTGCAATTGGTTTGAGGGAAAAAGGAATTAAATTAGATTTTCTAGGAATTATTGAAGTTGGAGCTTACATCTTCCTTAAACTTGAGGACTTTCTAAAGGAGGCTAGCCCTAACTTTGTGGAGGCATTAAATAGATGGGGGAATCCCTAAGTGGCCGGCCAAGGGGAGGGTGTCGGGTTATGTTAGGGTTTCACTAGTGGTCTATGGGCCTCTATGGGCCTATGTCATAATCATGACTTGTAAAGTCACAAGCCATTAACTAGCCTAATCAAATCCTAATCTCTCCAAATAAATTCTAATGAGTTTGATATCACTAACTTAGGTCAAGCTAGGGTTACATACTCTAACCAAGTAGTTATGACCTAGGTTAGCTTCTAGGACAGTCTCCTAAGTCACCCTGAGTCAAAGTCAAAAATAGCACCAAATCAATTATACTAAAAATTACTGAAAATTCTAATAATTATAATTAATACTAAATAATTCCAAATAATTTCAAAATTTTAAAAAAATGACCAAAATACCCTCAAGCTAGAAATATGGTAGTGACAAATCTACCCCCCTTAAAATAATTTCGTCCTCAAAATTAAAAGGACGAAACTAACAGATGAGAAGGATAGAAAAGTATACCTCAAGGTCCAAAAAGATAGGGATACCACTCGCGCATCTCATCCTCCCGCTCCCAGGTAGACTCTCCTGGAGAATGATGCCTCCATGCGACGCGTACCAAGGGTATCACCTGGTTCCTCAGTACCTTCTCTCGGTGATCCAGAATCTCCACCGGCTGCTCTGGATAACTGAGAGTAGGTCCAACCTCAATCTTCGAATGATCGAGCACATGGCTAGGGTCAGCCACGTACCGTCTCAACTGTGATACGTGGAATACGTTGTGGGCGCCCACTAGTGCAGGTGGCAAGTTTAGCCTGTATGCCACGTCACCGACTCTCCCGCTGATAACGAAAGGGTCGATGAAGCTCGAGCTAAGCTTCCCACCTCCACCAAAACGTATCGTACCACGAGTCGGAGATATCCGCAGAAAAACCATGTCTTCAACCTAAACACAAGCAAGGTCTCAAGTTACTAAAAATCGAACACGATCAATCAAATAAAACAAAATACAACCTACTTCTAATCCTATCTCTAAATCTGTACCTCAAACTCCAACGGCCTCCGGTGGCTATCGGCCTAGTACCGATGTCTGTCTCACGCCACGCGAAGTCTGTCCCTGATGAGCTTCACCTTCTCGGCTGCGTCAACAACCATCTCTGGTCCCAGTAAAGCTCGCTCTCCAACATCATCCCAAGATAAGGGTGTACAACACCTACGCCCGTACAGAGCCTCAAAAGGTGACATCTCAATGCTGGCCTGATAACTGTTGTTGTAAGCAAACTCCACCAAATGTAGATGATCCTCCCAGGAACCTCCAAAATCCAGGACGCACGTCCGCAACATGTCCTCAAGCGTCTGAATAGTCCTCTCTGACTGTCCGTCCGTCTGGGGGTGGTATGCAGTAGTAAACTTGAGCTGAGTGCCCAAACTAGTCTGCAGACTCCTCCAGAAATGGGAAGTAAAGCGACTATCCCGATCTGAGATAATGCTGATGGAAACTCCATGAATCCTGACTATCTGTCTCATGTACAACTCCGCAAGCCTCTCCGTAGACGTACCCACCTTGAATGGCAAAAAAGTGGGCCGATTTGGTCAACCTGTCAACGATGACCAAAATTGCGTCTTTCCCTCCTGGTGTACGCCGCAACCCAGATACAAAATCTATGGTGACATGTTCCCACTTCCACTCTGGAATGGGCAACGACTGTAATAATCCTCCGGGCCTCCGCCTCTCTGCCTTGACCTGCTGACAGACCAAGCATCTAGCTACGAAGCGAGCTACCTCCCACTTCATCCCGTACCACCAGACATGCTATCACAGATCCCTGTACATCTTGTTGGCACCAAGATGTATAGAGTACTGCGATCTGTGAGCCTCTTGCATAATCTTCTCTCTGAGCTCCCCGCTAGGCACACATAACCTGGAACAGTGCCTCAAGGCACCATCCTCTGCAAGAGAAAACTCGCCATCCACCAACCCTGCACAAACCTGCTCTCGGATACACTACAGAGCCACATCCTCGAACTGCGTCGCCTTGACCATCAAGTCCGACTGTATCTGAAGGCCCCATAACTGCACTCCGGGCACAATCACCTCAATCCCAAGGCTCTCCAAGTCTGCAAGCAAGTGCCGATCCATAGTCAACCACATGGCTGTCGGATACCTACTCATGGCATCGGCAACCACGTTGACCTTCCCGGGGTGATATTGAAGTGAGATGTCAAAGTCCTTCATCAACTCTAGCCATCTGCGCTGCCTCATGTTGAGCTTTTTCTGTTTAAACACATACTTCAAGCTCTTGTGATCTGTGAAAATCTCCACCCTCTCGCCATACAGATAGTGCTTCCACAACTTCAGAGCAAAAATCACCGCTGCCAGCTCCAGGTCATGGGTAGGGTAGTTCTTCTCATGGGGACGTAATTGCCTGGAAGCATAGGCAATCACCTTCCCATGCTGCTGCATGACACAACCCAACACCTTCCCTGAAGCATCACTATAAATAGTGAATCCACCTGATCTTGAAGGCAATATCAGAATCGGAGCTGTCGTAAGCCGCTTCTTCAACTCATCAAAAGCTGCCTGACACTCCTCTGACCAAACATACTCAACATCCTTCCGGGTCAACCGAGTCAACGGTTCTGTAACCCGGGAGAAATCCTGCACAAACCTCCTATAATATCCTACCAGCCCCAGAAAACTCCTGATCTCTGCCACTGAAGTCGGCGCTGCCCAAGCCTCAACTGCTGTGATCTTCTTCGGGTCCACTGAGATACCATCTCCAGTCACCACATGACCCAAGAAGTCTACTCTGTCTAGGAAGAACTCGCACTTCGAGAACTTGCCATACAATCTCTCCCTCCTGAGTGTCTCCAGAACCACTCTCAAGTGCTCCTCGTGATCCTCCTCTGTCTTGGAATATACCAAGATATCATCAATGAACACCACCACGAACTTGTCCAAGTACTGGTGGAACACCATGTTCATCAGGTTCATAAATACTGCTGGTGTATTGGTCAGCCCAAACGGCATAACCAAAAACTCAAACTGCCCGTACCGCATCCTGAAAGCGGTCTTGGGAATATCCTCCCTCTTCACCTTCACCTGGTGATAACCTAACCTCAAATCAATCTTGGAGAACACCCGAGCTCCGCTCAACTGATCAAAGAGATCATCGATCCGCGACAGTGTGTATCTGTTCTTAATCGTTAGGTTCTTAAGTGCCCTGTAGTCGATATACATCCGTACCGACCCATCCTTCTTGGGTACGAAGAGTACCGGTGCACCCCAAGGTGAAGAACTCGATCGAATGAAGCCCTTGTCCTGCAGCTCATCCACCTGCTTCTTCAGCTCCACCAATTCACTGTTGTTCACTCGATAGACATGCTGAGAAATCGATTCCGCGTCGAGAACCAAGTCTATCGAGAACTCTACATCCCTATCCGGTGGAAGCCCTGGCAACTCCTCTGGAAATACGTCCATAAACTCTGCGATCAAGGGATGTGGAGCCACCTGCTCCTCAACTGATGCTCTACAGAAGACTCCGCCATCCTGCTCTGCCTGCCGCAGGGTGTACTCAAACTCTAGCTCTCCTGGCGCCCCAAACAAAACTCTACCCCCTCGGCAATCAATGCGGGCGTGATGTCTGCTCAACCAGTCCATACCTAATATTATATCGTAGTTCGATAATGGCATGACGAGCAAACTCACCCCCAACTCTCGGCCTCCTAATATGACGCTCCGCCCTCTGCAAACATCACTCACGAGGATGACCCCACCCCCGGTCATGATCTTGCAGGTCCTAGGCAATGGTTCAGAAACCAGACTGTGTCTAATAGCATAAGATACTGACACAAAGCTATGGGAAGTCCCGGAATCAAAGAGTGCAAAAGCTGGAAGGGAGTCGAGAAGAATCGAACCTGCTATCAACTCCCCTACGGCCTCTGCATCCTCAGCCGCCATGGCGAAAGCTCGCCCCTGCTGTCCACCTCGTGCCTGCTGCTAGTGCTGGTGGAACCTCTGCTGCTGGGTCTGCAATGGCCCCTTCAGCTGACCTGCTGGAGCCTTGGCTGCCCCAGCTCCTCCTGGTACCGGACACATCGATGCAACTGGACACTCTCGCATCTGATGGTCCGTCGAACCACACATCAAGCATCTGCCAAGTCTCTTCCTGCACTCCTCCCACTTGTGCCCAGGCTTCTTGTAGAAAGTACAACTGATAGCCTGCTACCTGGGTGTCTGCTGCCCTCTCTGCTGCTGATGTTGTACCTACTGAAAAGGTGCACGACCCTGATGCTGATACTGCTGAACTGGCCTCTGTGGCTGCTGATGCTAGAAGTGAGGCCTCTTGGCCTGCCCCTGACTGCTGCTACCACCCTGGAAGTCGCGACCCCTCTTTTGCTTCAACCCTAGGTCGTCTTCCGCCGCCATAGCCCCAGAAAATATCTTTGCAAAAGTGGCGTTCCGGTCGCTCTTAGTCAGCGACCGAATCTCTCTAATCAAGCCTCGGCAAAACATCCTCGCCTTTATCTTCTCAGTCAAGTCATCTATGAATCGGGCCAATCTACAAAATTCTCCAGCATACTCAGCTACCGTCTGGTTCCCCTGAACCAGACCCTCGAACTGTGCCTCGATACCTCCCAAGGCCACATCAGGAAAGAACTGCTCCTTAAACAGCTCCTTGAACTGGGCCCAAGTCTGGCCCTCAACTCCTACCCTGGGATCTGTCTGATACCACGTACGGGCTAAGTCCTGCATCTGGCTGCCTGCCGCCTCGACCTGGAGTCGATCTGGTATCTCCGCCAGTCGGAATATCTCCTCGATATGCTCTATCCAGTCGTCTACATAATGGATGCCCTCTGTGCCGAAGAACTCTCTGGGATGCATCTTCTGAAAGTCCTGTATGTCCTTCTCCCTCTGACGGGGCTGCTGCTGGGCCCCCTGAGCAGTAACCATCTCAACTGTAGTGCGAACCAGCTGGTGTGCCTCGTCGATCCCCTGACAGAAATCGGCAGTCTGCCTCTGCTGCTGCTGCTGGTGGGACTCCAGAATCCTCTCCACGAAGGAGAAGAGATGTGCAGCATCTACCATCCCCGCAGGCGGAGGCTGCTGCGGTAGAAGGATCTCAGGAATCACAATGCTCGGCGTCCTGACTGGTGGAGGTGCTCCTCCAAAAGCTGCAGAAACACCGACTCTTGAGGGCTTCACTGGCCCTATGGCACCGGGAGGTGGCTGCTGCTGAGGTCGAGAGGTGCTAGACCCCTCTCCAGCGTCTCCCAGTCCGGGTGATGCGATCTCGTCTCAACCATCCTGGAGACACAGATCAAACAAGAAACAATTACTGAGAATGAGTCGAAATATCAAGGGAGGACAGTTTAAATTTCTAAGGAAGACAATAAGCAGCAAAATAGATATACGGAATCTGATACGGAGTTTTTCCTAGTGTGATTGAGTACCTTCAAAAATATACTAATTTCTACTGCAGGCTGCAGCGATATTCTAGTTCGAATACCACTACATTTCTAATCTAGACCTGCATGGGCCACCACTAAAAATGTGTCACGACCCGCACCCTAGAGTAAGGGCACAAGACTTGGGTACGTCCAGCCTACGCCGCAGTGTCGACGATAGAACGCTGTCCTAGGTCAACATCTAAACAATATAAAGATACCTGTATAGTATATACTCTCCGAATGGAGGTGACATAGCAGATATAGTCTCAATCACATCTAAGGTAGAACAGGATAAAGATAGATAGATAGATAAATATCCAGAACAGAAGAAATCACAGAGATACAATCCAGAATTCTAAGTGTCTAAATAAGTACATATCCCAATATCTCAAAATCTATATACAGTCATCCATAAAAAGTAAAGATATCCTAATCTAAAGGAGTGTCATCTACTGCTAGTGGATCCTGCTGCTGGTCCAAGTCCAAGCACCCATCTAGTGTAGCACCGTAGTAGGTAGGGCAGAACGCCTCAGCCTCGTCCTCTGTAATATTTCAACCGGTCCAGTCAGGACAGGAGCGAGCACAGTACATCTCAACAAATCATAGCAGGTCAGGATATATAATCATGCTAGAGAGTAAGATACAAGAAACTGAAAGAATAACATGATAAAAAGGAAGACTGTAAATAAATAGATACAGTATATAGAGAACTATCAGTGACTAGTGATTCAGAGCACAAGATGGTTATGTAAACGGCATGATGTTGTACACGAGTAATCTACTGGATTGATTACATAACCACTTCTACTCCTCCACCCCAATCAATACACAAGGATCTAGCCAAGATATGTTATTGCACACGAGATCATGTGAGCACATGAGTATACACGATTTCACATGATTTGTACACGAAAAGCTACACAAGGAGTACACGATGCTCATGATAAAGTACACGAACACGAAATACCCGATGTATCCGCTAAGGGGATAACATCGCACGACAAGATCCATATAGTACTAATCCGTGTTTCCAACGTGTCATCATCATGTAAAGTAATCTAAAGTAGGAAAATACTCCAAATGTAGGATATAAAATGATCAGAGAATGTACTCGCCTGTATCCTGAGAATCTGAAGAATATCTACTGTCCGAGGAGTGGTGTCTGTCTCCTATAGAACAGTACAAGTCACTATGAGTCTAAAATGATAATAAGATGCAAGTTAATGCATTCTACATGAATCTCGGTCAATCTAGACCAAAGTCAACTCTTGGTCAACTCTGGTCAACCTAAAAGTCAAACTAGGTCAACTATGGTCAACTGGGCCTAAATAAGTCCATACTAGGTCATTCTAGTCTATACTAATCTATCTAGGTCTACCAAGGCTATACAAGCCTAGACCAAGCCATCACACACATTTACATATAGGCTATACCATTACACTATTTATATTACATTACATCTATATAGCTACCTACATACATATTTAGATACATACATATAGGCATTCAATATTACATATAGATATATCCATGGTACTTACATGTAGGTATACCTACATATTTACATATATTAACTATATATATACATTACATATGTGCATAGAGAATAAGGAGAAGGGAATGTGGTGGTGTACATGTGTGTGTGAGTGAGAAACAAGAGAGTTGTGTGTTAGCAGGAAATTAGAACAGTTAATGAATAGGCAACCTGGGTACAAAATCAGTAAAGTTTAAAGAAAAACAGTAAAGGTTACATTGATACTTGTGTAAGTAACAGGAAAATGGTATGGCAATAAGCCTGTGTGTAGGAAACAGTGTATGGAAAATCAATTCTCAGCTGACAGGAAAGAAATGCATTGACAGTTAACTATGAATCAACATTCATTCAAACTCAGTTAAGTTAAAGAAGGGAAGAGCTAACTTCCCAATCCTGGAAATCAGTGGCATATTAACTCTGGAAAACAGTGTACATATGCCAAGGAAACAGGGAATCATTTCAGGATATTAAGGGTTGAATAAAACATTCCATTACAGTTCCTTAAGGAAGATTAAATCTCAGGTTTAGGGATGAATAACAGTTGACAGGAAAGGAAAAGAAAATCAGTTCAATTACAGTTCAAGCTATAGAACTGAACTCAATCAACCAATGAATAAATCATTCATTCAATCTCAGTTTTCAGAATTTCAACTTCCTTTCGAAACCAACACATTGCCAAATCCCATTCATAATCAAAATTCTAATTCGAATGTAAATTGAACCAATCATGAACAACAATTATGTGGAAAACATATGACTGAAACAACAATTGGAATTCAAGATAAAATAGGATTATCATATGAAAAACTGAAACATTCCATGTATCAGTCAACCCTATTCGAAAACCATACAATGTTCAAATTCCTATTCTCAACCATACAGCCTATTGAATTGTAAAGTTAAGCTAAACATGAACTAACAACTATGTAGGAGTAATTAACAATGAAAAACATCAATAAACTGGGATTTAATAGTTTAGGAAATTCGAAAACCCAATATAACAGAACATGGTATCAGTTAGCATGCAATTAACCCAATCGAATTCAAATACCACATCAATAACCTAACTAACATGTAAATCAAATCTAACATATATCATAAATCATGTTAGGATCTATTTAACAATTAAAATCACAAATTAGATCATTTAAAACTGAATTTAAAACAGTGAACAAATAATACACTGTACACGCACAGTGCACACCCTGTGCACGCACGATACCGTGTCCGACACAATACGAGAGGTCGTGTCACTTGGGGAACCTCGTGGCAGTGGTTGCCCCAATACGTGTGTCCAATATCACGTGTCCATGTGGCATGTGCTGCGTGCAAACGACCCCGAGCAGCAGGGGAATGGCACTGCTCGCGCGCGTGTGGTGCACCCGCGTGTTCGTGTGTCCATTGATACACGACACGACACCAATATCAACTCAGAACACCAGAAATTAATAAACGAGCCTAAACCCTAATTTCCTATTCAAAAATTTTCCAAAAATTAAATTAAAATGCCCTTTGGGGCATTTCATCAAACACATACATGTATCCACTGATAAGTGTCCGATACGGACACGTATTGGACACGAAACCTAGGGATAGCTATACGTACAGCTAGGGTAGGCCTAGGGCTTCCTAAATATGCAATCAAAACCCTATTTTATGGAAGGGATTCGAAATTACCTATGGGTTTGCAAAGGCTCAAAAAGCCCCAATGAGAGTGGATCCTCAAGCCACCAAAACTCCTTCAAATTATCCACACTCTAAAATTTCTCAACACAAACAGCAAGTAGAAGAAAATTAGAACCTATTGCAATTGGTTTGAGGGAAAAAGAAATTAAATTGGATTTTCTAGGAATTATTGAAGTTGGAGCTTACCTCTTCCTTAAACTTGAGAACTTTCTAAAGGAGGCTAGCCCTAACTTTGTGGAGGCATTAAATAGATGGGGGAATCCCTAAGTGGCCGGCCAAGGGGAGGGTGTTGGGTTAGGTTAGGGTTTCACTAGTGGTCTGTGGGCCTCTATGGGCCTAAGTCATAATCATGACTTGTAAAGTCACAAGCCATTAACTAGCCTAATCAAATCCTAATCTCTCCAAATAAATTCTAATGAGTTTGATATCACTAACTTAGGTCAAGCTAGGGTTACATACTCTAACCAAGTAGTCATGACCTAGGTTAGCTTCTAGGACAGTCTCCTAAGTCACCCTGAGTCAAAGTCAAAAATAGCACCAAATCAATTATACTAAAAATCACTGAAAATTCTAATAATTATAATTAATACTAAATAATTCCAAATAATTTCAAAATTTTAAAAAAATGACCAAAATACCCTCAAGCTAGAAATGTGGTAGTGATAGAAGCATTCACGTAGGTCCTTGATCATCTCGGCCAAGTCTTCTGTCGAGCTGGGAGCAGGCAAATACGGAACGGCCTGAAGTTGGATATTAGAAGGAGCTGATGCTCGTGGTGTAGTGTGATGTTCTGCGCCTGAAGATACCCTTTAAGGGGGTATAGTTGAATCTTCGTTGGCCCCTGGATCGGGGCTAGTGGAGACAGGTGCCCTTGCCAGAGTGGTTCGAATGTCGAACACCACTTGGGTCAAGATCTGCATGGAGGCAGAGAGAGTCTTCAGACTCCCCTCAAGGGTGTCTATGCGCAGTACGATGTCCAGCACTGGAGCGTCTGATTCTTCTTTGTTACCACCCCTTGCCATGTAGGCTGTTATGACATGGGTGGAAGTGGATGGATCGGTCGAGGCTTCACTCTCGACCTCACTTTTCTGTAAGGGGCTTCTTCTCCAGAGTCCTCGTGTTGGCTCCCCCCAGCTACGTCGGGGTCGGTTTGTGGAAGCGCTTCCTCATCTTCGAGGGAAGGATTTTCAGAGGCTTGACTACCCTCGGTTGTTGCTTCCGCCAGGGCTTTGCTCCTCATTCTGGTGCGTTCATACACCCCTAGGGACGGTACCACTGTTTCGCTCTTTCTCAGCAGAGTCTTGGAAGCAGAGCCTGAGGAGTTGATGGTTATCTTTCTCACGGATGAGGAGACAACATGACAGGAAGCGATCTTGGGCTCCGCTTCATCTTCAATTGGCACTTTCTTTCCGAGGTGACGTCAGATAGGTGCCGTAGTTTGCAGTCGCTGAAACATGGACTGCCTTTGTGGTGAAGCCGCTGTTTTACAACAACAGTAGTTGATGGTAACCATGGCACAGGTGTGCCCTGCAAGGGCCACATCGTGCTTGTTGGTCATCTCTTCTGATCTGCGTTTGTGACTGATCACGTTACATAAATCATGTTGGGAGAGTTTCACTTTAACACCCCCATTAGGCACATGGCCAAGCCAAGCACCGGGGTAGTCATGTGAATGTTGTACCCCCTGATCTGGTTCATGCGCATGAGATTTACCCAGATCATTGGTAGAGGAACAACATTTATGGCAACTTGAGTCCATTTCATGCGCGTCACCCAGGTGGACGCATGGACTCAACGTCGCAGTTGCCCAGCCAGACTTGGTTCCAAATGCAGTAGATAAGTCCAAGCGGGACATGGACTTTGAGAGTCGACTCATTTCTGGCACAGATGCACAGAGTCGACTCTGTACAGCTTACCATCAGCAGGACGCATGATTTTGAGCGCATGCTTCTGGTTTGCTGTTGGCGTAGCACGTTTGTGGCGCATGGCCTGTGCTGTCTTGAATTTCTTTATACTAGCCCGCGAAGGCACATAATCTAATGGTGTCTCGCCATGACAGCGAGTGAGTCTGTTGAAGACAGACGTTCTCTCCTACGCACCATAGCTCATGCGCTGGAGATTAGTTGCACCTCTGTTCCGTTGGCGCATCTTCTTCGGTTGGAAAGAAGACGGTAGGGGAATGTAGTCAACACTGCGCTTTCCAGACAGATGTGTGGCACCAGTGGACGCATCCTTATTGCTGAAAGCGTCAGCAGGAAGGGCCAGCTGCGGTGGCACGTCCCCTTCAGTGATAGTGCCAGGCGCACACCCATACTTGGCGAGTCTTCTTCGGCTTTGGCAGCCGCTTCGAAGGACTCGTGCTGCCTTCAGAGATGAACTCCTCATATGTCTGTTGATTGAGGCACACCACAAGTGTTTTGTAGGAGCCGAGTTTGATATCGTCAGATTGTGGCACAACTTTCTCGTTGGAGGAGAAAGAGGTCCCCAGCAGAGTCGCCAGCTTGTTTGACATCAAAATGTGACAAGGTTTTGTTGACTAAAACTTTAGTATTTCAATTACAAACAGAACAATATACAATGTAGGACTTAGACGTAGTCCTAGGAGTACACTTTTGTTTTTATCTGGGAACTATGTCGGTAGAGCGAGTGGTAATACGTTGACTCTGTTGACGATTTGACGACGATCTTGAACTCTCTGAAGGTCTGGATTGCTCTGGATGCCGGAGCGTTGCGAGGAGAAGCGAACGTTAAGTGTCTTTTCTGGCCTCTGTAGAGGTGCTTCTCTCTGAGTATGTATGTCTGTCCTTGTCTGCATGTGCATGTGTCCTTCTGTGCGTTAGGTGAAGGAATGATCTTTCTATTTATAGATAGCAGGTTAGCTGCTCATGTGCACATATGTCGGATGCGCCTGGACGTGGAAACGCCACGTGGCTGATGCTGGCAGGGGCGCATGGTTGATGTGCCCTAAATTGAAGCTGAATCTGTTGGACTGCTGTGCTGGGCTGCGATGGAGCTGACATGTGGCAATCGCAGAGATTTGGTTGTTGCTGAGATCTTGGGTGGTTAGCACCCATTCTTTGAACATAACTGAGTCAAGGGACGCGTGGCTTATGCCTGTTGCTCGAAGATCTCGGTTTTGGAGGAGAGTGGTCTGTCGGGGTATGCCTAGGATCGGGCACATTGAGGCGACTTAGTCTATGAGTTTTAGGCATCATAGACGAGTTTGGGCGCATGGCTTTTGAGGTGCATGCAGAGCTTCGCATCAGGGTGCGCCTAGGATCAAGCGCAGGGGAGGCAACTTGGTCTCATGATTTTTAGGAGTAATGAGCAAGTCTAGGCGTATGGTTTTTGAGGCACATGCAGAGCCTTGTCTTTTATTGCTTGGGATCAGAAGTAATTCGGGGGCGCATGACCATTTGGGTACATGTAGTCTTCTGGGCGTATGGCCACGAGGCGCATACGAATAATCGGTCTGCCGCATGGCAATTGTTGCCGACCCAAGGCATAATGATGGTGTTGACATCAACGATGCTTCATTTTCTGTAAGGGATGCTGATTGGACATCTTTCGGAAGACGTGTAGCCGCCCTTTATCATTCAGCATTAAATGCTTGATGGAGAGGATTGCATTGGTTAGTGCCAATCTGGGCGCATGGGTCATGGCCAGTTGGGCGCATCTATGGGAGCGCATGACGTCGACGGCACATCTGCCAATGTGTCGCATCCTCTTTGGCCCGCTTGTTGAGTTCTCTGAGGCGTTAAATGGCTGCTTTGACTTAGCCGAATACGAGGCGACGGATGTATTTACCATTAATATAGATTCATTATATGGAATTTGGAATGTTGGCCATTTGGCGCTCGGGTGTATGCTACCCGTGCTTATAAATAGCCGCATGAGGGAAAGCTTTGCTTTTATTCTTCAAAAGATGAACTTGGTTGGAGCTCTGCCTTGGCGAACTTCCGAACTCGAGCTCTTCTCGAGGCTGAAGATGCGCTGTCCCAGTCTTTCCGTCGCTCCGAGCTTCTGTGATAGTGCTTGTTGCATCCAAATATCGGGATCGTCGAGTCCCGACACAGGCCGATGATGCTTGTTGCATCCAAAGATCGGGGTGGCCATGCTCCGTCTTTCGTTATGCTGGCAGAGCCATAGGTTGCCGAGTGTGCCTGTTGCTTCCAAAGGTCAGGGCGTCGTGCCACGATCCTTGTCGAGCTAGGAGAGCTCCTCCTCCTACTACACAAGGGCTGATTGGTGCTGATGAGAGATAGTGCTTCGCTCTGACTATGCACAGAGATGCGCATACATTGAGATACTAGAATGATGCGCCTGGACGAGACATCAGAGTGATGCGCCTGACAGATGATACGCCTGGCGGATGATGCGCCTAGCAGATGGTGCATGGCAGTTTGCTGCATCTGGCTGTAGCTTTAGGATTTTTCTTCGCTGTAGAAGTTTTTCTTTGTAAAGCATTTCTTTAGACATGTAATAAACTTTCATATGAAATAAAAGTTCTCTTTTGAATGTCTTTAAATTTGTACTTTGCTGTGCCAAGTATCTGTCAGAGCTTTTCCTGGCGCATTGGAGTTGGTCGCATGGTTGCGTTGAGCGCATAGGATTCTAGCCTATAGATGCGCCTGAATTTTCATACTTCTACAAACATATATAATAATATTTAATGCTGGAAAATTTATAATAAATACTACATATGAAAACACTAATTACTTGTATTTTTTCAATGTTTATTAACAGCATTAATCATGCATTAAAAATTAGAATACACAGTTTTCATAATTTTCTAATTACTATTTTTAATTACTAAATAATATATTAATGAATAAATAATTTTGCAAAAAATCATAAATGAATACTACAATTAAAATTACTATTTATCAACATTTCATATAAATTTTACACAGTATAAAAGCATTGATAAAAATACTAAATACATAACATATGATAAAATAATACAATTTATGTATTATTAACAGTATATATATACACATACACACACACACACACACACACACACACACGCACACACACACACACACACACACACATATATATATATATATATATATATATATATATATATATATATATATATATATATATATATATATATATATATATATATATATATATATATATATATTCAAGAACACAGAGCCAGGGGCTCAAACTCAGGCTTCCTGGACGGGACCTTAACATAGCTGCTCTGACCAAAAGGTCAGATTTGGTTCTATGTTAGAAACAGAACCCAATATTTTATATTTCATTCTAGAAAAAAAAAAAAAAAATATATATATATATATATATATATATATATATATATATATATATATATATATATATATATATATATATATATATATATAAACATGTAAGGGGAGGGCTCGAACTAGGGTCCGCTGGGACAGGGACCAAGAGAAGGGCCGCTGGACACTTGGCCAGGTTCGGTTTGATATTTTTAAAGGGCTTCTATTATATATAAAGTATAGCAGGGGCTAGAAATCTCACCGGGGAAGAAGGTGGCGGTCGTGCGTCGTTGCTCGCACGCTGTCGCGTATGGACGTCGCGTCATCGGTCCATCGTCCTTTGTCGGCTCGAGCACGTCGGCTACAGAAAGATGAGTGGAAGAAAGGAGGGTGGATTGTGAAGATGAAGTGAAGAGGGAGGGAACACATATATAGAGTTCGTAGGAAGAAATGTGAGTGGAAACATAAATAGCATTCGGTTACAGAGCTTGAAATGAGAGATTCTTTCCCTCCCTCTCTATTCAAATGCAAAACGGTTCATTCATGAGCTCATTTAATCCAATGGTTCAAGCCCTCCATTTTAACCATTCAAATGTAACGGCTCACTAATTATACATAACTCGTTGGATTTATTACCATGACCCAGCAATTGAAGTAATCCACCTAGCAAGCTATTTGTAACTACATATTTTCAAAAATGAGGATAATTTTGTCATTTTTCATATTCTAATATTTTGTGAATATTTATTTATTAATATTGCATTTTGGGGATTAGTTTAGTCGGATTTGGATTTCGTCTAGTTTTGACTTGTGTTAGTGGCCCGGGTAGATTAGACTCTAGTTGGAGCCCAAAGATTAGCTAGGCATGGCCCACAAACTTGACTCATTAGGCTAGTGCATTTAGACTAATCCTACATGACCGGTTTAGTCATTTAGAGTTTAGAACTTTGACCAATTTGACCCCAATTCCTTGCATGACTTAAATTAACCAAAGGGGAACCATTAGGGGCAACTTGGACATTTTCCATTGACCCAAATAGGGTTTACATGGCAGCCAAGATAGGGGGGAGGCCTCCATCATTCAATTTTCATGGTAGCCTCCATCATCTTCCATTTGGTGTTCTTCCCCAACTTGAGAGCAATCCCATTTGTTTTCTCCCTCAAATCACTCATTCTTCCACCAAATCCTCTCATTTTTGCAAGGAGAAGGAGCCTACAAGGATTGTGGAGCCAAGAGCAAGGAGGGGATTCCATTTGCTAGAGGAGTCCGTGTCGGATTTGTATCCTTTGGGTTGTTCATTGGGAAACCACTCCTAATAGGTATCTCTTTCTCTAAACCCTCTCCATTTCATCTTTTCTTTGCATATTTGTTAGTTTTGAATCCATAGAAACCACCCCCATGCATGAACCACCCTTAGGATTGATTTAGAGGCTCTTTTGAGTCCTCAATAGGAAATTAGGAGTGGTTTGGTGTCACCCATGGAGAAATTTCGAGGGTGGCCCACCAAGTGTTTATGTTTATGCCCAATAGGCTATTTAGACTTCTAATTTTAGTTTTATACATGTTAGAGAATAGATTAGCCATGGTTAGGATGTCCTATTTATTTTTCATATAGATACCTATGTATGTATCTTTGTATATTTGGCATACAAGCTATGTTTATAAGTAGAGATACCAATTTGATATATATATATTTACATATGTGGACTGATTTGGGTGATATTACATATATATATATATATATATATATATATATATATATATATATATATATATATATATATATATATATATATATATATATATATATATATATATATATATATATATATATATATATATATATATATATATATATATATATATATGAGCACCCTGAATTTCGGGTTGATTTTTTTTCATTTTATTTTTCTGCTTGATTTTAAGTTCAATAAATAATTTATTCTGTTATTTATCTTTAAGTGTACTTTCCCGTGCCATTGATATTTGGAGTGTCAGGGATGTTCAACTGTGGAAATCTTCTTCATGAGTTTTGTAGTGGACATGATTGCCTTCATGACGGTATATAGTGTCCCATCCAAACTTGTTCCCTTGTACTCTTTTTGCTTCGCACAACTTCGGGTCGATTTAGACCATTTGATTATTAATTATTTTTCCCACACTTTTCCTTGATCATTTTTAGCACGTTACCGTGACTTTTAATTTGAGAGCACAAGACTAGTTATTTTCTTGAAACCAACTCATCATGCATAATCTACTCGAGACACTCTTCACCCTTGACCTTTGTGTCCCACTCAGACACGTCATTTTGTGCTCCATTTGCTTCACACAACTTTTCTGACACGTGACCCGATTTTATTTCACCCCACGGTGTCACATTCATTTTCCAACATGATTTGTGGGTACCCTGTCGACCAAAACCTGTCAGTCCCAATTATGGACATGGCCCACATTGAGCCTACTACCCGTATGTCATTTGTGTCCCATTTATTGGAATTCCCATGTGCTACTTATTTACTCATGATCATCAACACCTATTTTTATTCGATTTTTGCACAATATCCGGTTTTGATCTAACCCGGCTTGACTGAACCCAACCCCAGCTCCATGTTATTCTCCATCACCATCACCCTCAGCCTCATTATCCTTGAAAAATATCAAATTCTTATCCTACCTATTTTTAATATTTAATGGAAAATTTCCTTTATTTAAATCCCTATAGGAATGACCAAAATTCCTATAATTAATTACTACCCTTGATTTCCCTCATTCAATCCTCACCATTTATTTCCCAAACACCCACACAAACCCCCCAGCCACATGTGGCCGGCCCTAAAATCTAGAATTGGTTTTCTCTCTCATCCCTCTCTCACAATTATTATTCTCTCTCTCCTTTTCTTAAATTTTCTTTCCCACACAACTTCCCTAGCAACCATGAACAACAACAGCACCTCATTTCCCCTGGCCGAGCCCGACCTCCGCTCCACCTAGGCCGAGCCGGCCACCCTGGTCGGCTGGCCACCCAACCAGTCCAGCCTCCCCTCTTCCATGAATCACTATCATCACCACCATCATATCACCATTTCATCTCCACCATCATACCACCGAACCACCACCTCCTTAGCCACCGCACCACCACCTCCATCCCGCCGCGGCCACGCCGCCCTCGACGCACCTCTGCCATGCAGCCTCGCGGGCAGCCCCACGCGCAGCGGGGGCAGCAGCCGGCGGGGAGCCGCAGGCCGCGCGCGCACGGGCAGTGCAGCGCCGCCGCCGGCCGCACACCGGCGTGGCCGACCCCCTCCACGGGTGTGCCCTACTCCGGCGAGCTCTCCCCTGGCGGCCACCGTCCTCCGGGACGCGCCGTCGAGACGATTCGTGTGTTTCGCACGAAGTTCCGTCGTGACGCGCGCGGGAACGATCCAGATTTTGTGTTCCGTCGCAGCGACTTCGTACACGTTTTCCCGAGAATCCGACCGTTGGATCGACGATTTCTTCGCTCCGTCGCAATCTCGGGTATATCCACCTTCACTCCTGTCAATTTTCAGCCGTTGATTTTATCGTTTGATATATCAAAACCCGCCACCAAGTTGACCGTTTAAATTGTATTAATTTTGGACAGTTTCGCGGGGTCAACTTCGTCAGCTTGTACCTCCTCCACCGCAGCTCCGTTTGGCATACTACTAGTTCCTGTGCGAAGCTGGGATAACCCTCTTGCTACCCCTCCAGTTTCGTTTTATTGTGAGCTTGTTTGATTGGTTGAATTCGACGCCAAAGTTGGCCGTCCGAATTCGTAATTTCCAACTTGTAAAATTCTATTTTTGAACACGGGACTCCAGATTTCATTTCTGACACCACCATTAAACTCGTGGCGTCGTTCTGGCATGTTTTCATATAAAATTTGTTAGATTTGGAGGACGTGGGCCCTGACACGTTTTTCGGTGCAAATTGGGTCCCACAGTCCGGGTCTACAGGACTTTTTGACGCCGGCTCATCGGAATCCAATTCCGGATATACCGTTGAGTTCGTATCGTCATTCTGGACTCGTTGACATATAATTTGCTAGGTTTTGGTGGACATTGGATCCGGCACGCATTTCGGTACAAGTCGAATACCAATATCCGGGTCAACGGGTCATTTTGAGATCGGCTCATCGGAATCCAATTCCGGATGTACCGTTGAGTCCGTATCGTCATTCTGGACTCGTTGACTTGTAGTTTGCTGAGTTTTGAGAACTTTGGCTCCGGCACGCATTTCCGTGCAAATCGGAATCCCAAGTTCTGGTCAACGGACCAAATTGAGATCGGGTCATCGGAATCCAATTCTGGAGATACCGTTGGGTTCGTATCGTCATTCTGGTTTCGTGGACATAAAATTTATTATAATTTATAGCCTTGTTTTCTTGCACGTTTTTCGGTGCAAAACGGTTCCGACACGGATACCGTTTTGACCCGAAATTAGCTTTTTGCCCTTGTGTCCAAATTGGACCGATGGGTAGGCTATTCTAGCTAATTTGACCGTTCTGGACACGTTGGCGATGTTTATTTCATCGTCCGACAATGTTTGTTGATAGTTTCTCTGAGTTTAATTTTTTTATAATTTATTAATAATTAATTCTTATAATGTTCGTATTTCGGGATTAGTACAACGAAACTGAGCTCAGTCAATTCCAGTGATCTCACATCGCTGAAATTGACAAGATGGACACGTGGATCACTATAATAAGATTATTAACTTTACCGTTGATCTTCTTATCTCGATTTGCGTGTCGTAAGTTTCGACGTACGAATAATGAAGTACACTTTATATCTTTAATAATTAGACTAGAATTGACCATGTTTGACCAGAGTTGACCAGTTGACCCAAAGTCAACTGTAAGTCAACACTTGACCTAGTTTGACTAGATTATTGACCGGAGTTGACCTAAAGTTGTTTTGACTTATAAGAACCTAGGATAAAATAGATTGCTTGTAGAGATTTATTTATTACAACTTGAACACCTTGTAACCTGTGTTGCTTTAAATAGGACTCTGTGGCTTCAGTTGGACCCCCTATACTTATCAACTGTTCAGGTTATCAGGCGAGTACATTCTCTGATCATTTCATATCCTGTTAGAATTATTTTCCTGCTTTAGATTACTTTACTTGATGCTGTCACGTTGGTAACACGGATTAGTACTATATGGATCCATTCTTGAGATGTTATCCCCTCAGGTAGCATCGTATACTACTTGTTCTATGCATTTCACTTACATGGTGTATCACTATGCTTCACGATTCTTCGATCACTTGTGACATATACTCTCATGATCACAGAGTCTTCCCAGAATCACCCATTTATGGGCATTTCCAGAATCACCCCATTGTGGGCATTCCCAGAATCACCCATTTATGGGCTATCCATGTATCACCCCTTGTGGGCCTTTGCATGGAATCATAACATAACCTGGTTGGATCCTTGTGTATTGATTGGGGGTACGGGGGAGTAGAAATAGACATGTGAATAATATCCAAGTAGTGTAGTTCCCAGAATCACTCCATAGTATAGTTCCCAGAATCTCCTATGCCATTCACATGTTTATATTGTACTCTGACTCACTAGCCACTGTTAGTTCTCTACTTATAGTAGATATTTCTATTACAATTCTCTCTCTGTTTACATACTGTATTTTCTTCAGATCTTGTATCTTACTTTACTGCATGATTATATTTTCTAGCCTGCTATGTTTTGTTGAGATGTACTGTGCTCGCTCCTGTCCTGACTGGACCTGTTGATAAATTTTACAGATAGCTTGGAGGTTGCCTGCTAGCCTAGAGGAGACACATTGGAGGTCGTTTAGTTAGTTATTTTCAGTTGTCTGGAGTTGTATTTACTTTATGGATTACTGTATTTGAGCTTTGAGACGTATTTCTGGGTTTGTGTATCTTAGACACTTAGACTTCTATTTGCTGTATCTATGTTGGATTTCATGTTTTATATATCTTCCATTATGCTCTACCTTAGATGTGATTGAGTTTACATTCTGTTATGTCACCCCCATTCGGGAGTATAAACTGCTTATCCTTATACTGTTAGATGCATGAGACCTAGGACATCGTTCTACCGTCGACACTGCGGTGTAGGCTGGGCGTTGTTACGTTCTCGTGCCCTTACTCTAGGGTGCGGGTCGTGACACATTTTTAGTGGTGGCCCATGCAGGTCGAGTTTATGTAGTGGTATTCGAACTAGAGTACCACTACAGCCTGCAGTAGGATTAGGATATATTTTGAAGGTACTCAATCACAGTTAGGATCCCCTGAGAGATTGTCACCCCCAGTTTTCAGAAACAGGGGTATTTTTGTCATTTTGCATTTTTGAATATTTTTTAAAATTTATTTTATTATTTATGATATTATTTTGGGGTTGAAATTTATTTTATTATTTATGATATTATTTTGGGGTTATTTGAGTCGGGTTCGAATTTCAACTCAATCCGACTTGAAACGGGGACCCGGGGGGTAGTTTGACTCTAGTGGGACCCACACACTAGTTAGACATGGCCCACATGATATTAATTTTAGTTCACATGATATTAATTTTAGTTAGTAATTAGACTAATTATTTATGGATAGGTTTAGTTTAATTAGAGACTTAAAACTAGACTAAATTGACCTCAACCTTTAACCCATTCCTAATTTAAATCAAATGGATTAGTGGAGGGTATTTTGGACATTAAAAATGGGGACACCTCACCCTTTTTGGGCAGCCACCTATGGGGGGGGATAAGGAGTGAGACACCATCTATTCCATTTCATTTTATCCATCTATTTTCTCTCTCTTGTTCTTCCCCAAATTTCTAGAGAACAACTCCATTGATTTCATCTCCAAATCTACCATTTCTTCCACCAAATCTTCTTCTCTTCTCCTCTACTCCATTGTTAGAGGGTGCTAGCCAAGTTTGGGAGGATTCGAAGCTCGTTCGTGTCCTTTTGGAATCTCTACGTGTCGGTGTCGAGTCGGAAGGCTTTTTCCTTTGAAACTCTCTTCCGGAAGGTATAATCTCTTCTCTAATCCATCCCTACATGTATATAGCAATATTTTAAACCCATAGGATTGACCCCCATGGTTGTATCTCCATTTGTGTCCATTTCGTGTCCATTTGGAGGTCATAGGAGTGTCCTTTGTGTTGTGGTTGTGTCCTAGTGGGAAAAAACTCCTATTTTGGACACTTGTATGCATATATATATATATATATATATATATATATATATATATATATATATATATATATATATATATATATATATTGTATGAATGATTAATTAGTGTTTTAATCTCAGATTTACATTTTTAGAGAGTGGATTGATCTTATTTAGGATGGTTAGAATATGTTTTATTTAGATAGCTATGTTGGTATCCAAGTATTTTGGCCTACATGTGTTTTTTGTCCAAACAACCCAAATTCGTCATAATTTTTATCCACGTTTTTAGTAGCTAGAGCAACTTAGAAATGTCATAACTTTTAGCTCATAACTCCAATTAACTTTCCGTTTTTTTAAAAGAAGCGTATCGAAGTTAGCTTTCCAAATATATATTTTATTAAGCCAAATTAGTTTTATAACTTTCTGTAGAATTGTTTGAGTGTCAGCTGTACGAAAGATGAACGCGTTTCGGTGTTTTTTGCGATTCCGGGAGCTTCCGGACACGAAAATGCGATCCGTTTGAAGTTTCGAAAAGCTAACACGAAGAGCTATAACATACTTTAATCCTAGAATTTAGTGAAGGCCCAATTGGTACAGTATTAGTTTTAAGTAGAAGAGTGACTATGCGACGTAGGCATTTTGTGTAACCTATGAGCCTAGTATGGATATCATGTGAATGTAGGTATCATAGATTGTCAAGAATATGTATGATATAGTACATATATATATATATATATATATATATATATATATATATATATATATATATATATATATATATATATTATTGTTATGTAATATATGTTAGTATAGTGTGTGTGTTTGAATGAGATAAGGATGTGTGTGGTTAGTGGAGAGAAGTGAGATTGATAGAGGATATGTGCTAGTGTGTGTTTGATGTTGTATAGATGGTAGTGTAGTGTGTGTGTTGTGAAGGTGAGAGAGTTGGGAGGATCATGCCATCCTATTTGACTTGAGGCTAGTGTAGTTTGTTGAGTGATTTGTGTTTTGATTGAGTGGTAGTGTGTTTGTATATAGATGTGTGTAGGTGTGTTAGAAGAGAAGGGTGGTGGTTTTGGTATATGTGTTTGTGTGTGTGGTTAGATGGTTAGAGAGTGAGAGAATGAGCAGGAAAGCAGCAGGAAAAAGCAGTAAGCAGTAAGCAGTAAGCAAAAGCAGTAAGCAGAAGCAGTAAGCAGAAGCAGTGCAGGATGGTTTTTTGGGGTTTTTGTGGTCTCGAAATATCCCCTTTTGACCCACCTTAGCCCCAAATACCTACCCACACTTATCAACCACATTTAGTACTACGAAACCCCTAAGTTAGAGAGTGTTTTTAGTGTGTTAGGCGGTTAGTAGGGTAGTGTTTATAGTGGTAGAAAATAAGGTTTGTCAATGTTAGAAAGTATGCCATGTTATGTTATCTTGAGGGTAGTGGTAGATGTTTGAGTTAGTTTTTGATAAGTTATTTTAGAACTAGCATTCTAAGTTAGATAGGGGTTAGATAGATGATGTTGTGAGGGAGAGTGAGTGTGGTTTAGAAGAATGAGTTATGTTAGATGTGGTATCTTGATATCTCAATATTACCTTAAGGTAATGTGTAGGAGAGTAACATATTAGAAAAAATAGTTTTGATGCCCAAGAACCCTAGATTTCTTGGTTGGTAAACCCTAGATAGGATAGTATCTAGCTACCCTAAGGAGCCTAGGCTAGTATTTAGCGGGGTTTCCTTTGTAATGGGCAAGGTATCGGGATTACCTTGGTAAGGATAAATGTAGGTAATAGGACATAGTTAAGATATTGAGTTTAACTTCTAAGATATAGTTAGAATTAGGTTCTCTTGGTTGGTAATGGTTAGGATTAGTGTTCTCAGACTAGTTTTGACCTCGGTTGACCATTTTGACCAAAAGTCAACAAAAGTCAACCGAAAGTCAAACTTAGCCTATAAGTGACTAGAATTGACCGAAACCAAACCAGAGTTGACCAGTTGACTGAAAGTCAACAGTTAGTCAACATTTGACTAGTTTGACCTAGGGTTGACCAATGGTTGACTAGAGTTGACCAGAGTTGACCAGGGTTGACCAGTTGACCAAAAGTCAACTGTAAGTCAACCTTTGACCCCGTTTGACCTATTTTGACTTGGATTGACTCCCCGTGACCTGGTATGACCTAGTATGAACCAGTATGACCCAGTATGACCTAGTTTGACCTAGTACGACTCAGTTTGGCCTAGATTGACCTAGTTTTGACTTAGACTTGCATTCATGACTTAAATTAGTTTCTTTTTTCAGTATAAAACCCTGTTTAACTCATAGTATCTCATTTTAGGTATGTGATTTACTCTGAGCGTCTGTTCACCTTATCAGCTCAGGACCACAGGCGAGTACATTCACTGATAGTTTTCATTGTCTTGATATCTACTATATCCGATTCAGTTGTAGTGTCTTACTTGATTCTCGACATGATAGTTCACGGACTAGTATACGCCGGATCCTGTCATGAGATGTTATTCCCAGATTTTCCTTGGTATATTGGTGTGTGATATCCATGTTTCATGTACTTATATAGACATTGATTTGGGAGTGGGCTGATCACCTGCTTTTGAATCCGTGTCATGACGTGCCATGTCCGGATCTATGATACTATTCGAGGATGGGGGAATTACTAGGGGTTATGTGATCAAATCCTCCCTGTCACTATTTTGCTAGCGCCACCCTCACTTCACGTAGGGTGTAGCAGATGCCCCATGTCTATGTTATCCAGGTTGGCCGGCATGACCCTTTCAGATTTTCATGTGATTGTCGGGCCAAGTGGATAACCCTACCATGATTCCTGATCACATAGTGCTCTAATAATTCAAGTCACATTTTTATATTTATTTATCCTAGGAGGCTAAGTTCTGTTCGGAAGAAGGGTTACAACCCCGGTCCTTGTTTGGTTTAAGGGTTGTAACTCGGCTTCCGAATAGTTCCTAAGCAATCCTACAAATATATTGTCGTCCTATTCAGTACTCACATCTATTATACATTTTCTGCTGATTTTACCCTGTATTTCACATATCTTTGTCTTGTATTTCATTACACTGTCTCTTATAGAATTTGTCAATTCATATGGAACTGCTGTTGGTGTTTGTACTTGCTCATTTTCCTGACAGGATACCGTTGACATATTATAGATGATTTTGAGGCAGATTGCCTGACCTATTATGGGGTCGAGTCTGATGGAGTAGACCCGGACTGTGGCTTATTAGTAGAGCCACTAGACTTTGCTCACCCTGAGTAGTATAGCTAGTTAGGTTTGCCTGGCCTGCGAGCCAGCTAGCACTTTCAGTTTGTAGTAGTTATATATATTTTCTGTGACTCTGGGTCGTTTATGTATAGCTCTGGACTTGTGTGGATCTTGGACTCATTTCCTGCTTTTATCTATCATATTTCCTTTCCATACTATCTACTTTAGTTTTACATTTGTGATTGAGACTGTATTGCTATGTCACCTCCATTCGGAGTGTATATACTGTACAGGTACATTTATCTGTTTAGTTGTAGTATTTATAGATGACCTAGACATCGTTTTACCGCCGATGCTGCGGCGTAGGCTGGACGTAACCACGTACTCGTGCCCCTAATCAGGGTGCGGGTCGTGACAGAGATTCCTGGGACGGCCCTTGAGAATCTTATTTTAACTTCGATTTGAAAACTCTCTTTTCCTTGATTTAATTTATCTTTATTTTCTGTTGTTGAATTTGATTTTGATGGATTATTGTTGAATTTGAGTTTGTATTTATTGATTTTAATTGAAGATTGTTGAATTTTGAATCTTGATGTTAGCTGTAGCATCCGAGTTTGTATTTATATGATTTGAAGGATTTTTGTTCATTTTGAATCTTGATGTTCGTTGATAAATTTGATTTCTGGGTATTCATTATTGATTTAACTTAATTTTTGTCAAAATGAAATTATATAGGCTAGGTCATCTAAGTTTGGAATCTAGTCTTCTATAGTCACATTAGCCAGCATGGTGAGGACACATAGTCTGGCTTTGGATATATTTCTTGGGTGTGGGAATTTAAGGTTTTCGCAGCCAAGCTAGCGGCATCGCGAAAATGTTAAATACCATGATTCTAGAGGTATGTGCCTTAGTCGAGGACTTTGTGATTATCGTAGCCTTGCTTACTAGTATGACGAGGATTTAGAGCACCATGATTTTGGATAGACGCATATGATTATCAGATTGTACCTTAAATATTTTTTGAACATGTTTTCTCTACTTTTGTTCCAGTCCTTCAATTTTTTTTATTATTTGTTTGTTTGTCTTGTTTCTTATTATTTAACTTAGGAGTAGGTTTAACTGTTTTTATAAACCTTTGTGTAACTTCTTTCTATGAATTTCTTCTAAATACAATGAATCAATGATTTTGCTGGACTTATTTTGGATTTGATATTATAGCTCTGGTTTCAAAATGGTTCCTTCTTTTAAACAGATAAGCAGAACAGATTCTTTTATCATTCTCTTCCTGCCAATATTTTATTCCCATCAATCTTTGTCTTATATAACTGTCCTGATTACATCAATTCTGTCTCGTATCTAATTCTGTCAGCTGTACTTTGAACCCTTGAATCTTCATATCGTTTTTACCTGAGAAATGTCGAGGAAATAACGTAAATCATCTAGTTCGGATGTGACGTAATTGGTTATCGTAGGATGATTTTGTAGGTATCAGAATGTTGGATGTCAAATATGAAAAATTTGAGAGGGAGATGTGGTAGAGGTTTAGAATGGAATCGAGTGATAAATGTTATCAATTTAGAAACAATCGTAGAAAATTTTGGTTATGAGTAGTTTATGGATGCTTTCAAAAAAAAAAACTAATGAGGATATCAGATGTCAACTTAGTTTTGAGAACTTAGGAAATCTTGGTTATTGATTCTTGGAAACTTTTGCAAGGCTATGTAGAATTTGGAAATGGAAAGGTGAATTTAATTCTATTCGATGATTATGCGAAATTGAACTAGATATTGTAAGAGGGTGACTAGAGACAGAGAGAACACAAGGATTTTACGTTATAGGAATTATTTTAGATGATTGGGAGAAATTGTAGAATTCAAAAGGATAATATTTGAAGGTGAACGTTGAAGAAAATATGAAGGTTGATTTATAAATAAGAATAAATTTTGTGTGACATAGTGGTATTGGAGTTTAGTAAATACGAGACTCGATTTAAACAAGTTCAAGGATTTCATAAACTGGATTTAGAGGTTTCGGATCTAAATTAAAACGAGGTGAAGGAATTTGGAAATTTGATTCAATGAATAAGTGTTGACTCCTAAATAAGAGGGGTATGTTTCGTGGGAAAATATTTTAAAAGTTAGAAATTTTGTCTATGGTGATTATGGTAAAGGTTTAGATGGCGGCGAATACATCGGCGAATACATCGGTCCCTTTGATGCGTATTGCAGAGAGCAAGGGATACGACACCAGAAGACTCCGCCAAAGACATCTCAGCTCAATGGTGTAGCGGAGCGCATGAACAGGACACTGATGGAGAGGGTGCGGTGTTTGCTGTCAGAAGCAAACTTGTCGGGCAGTTATTGGGGTGAGGCTCTTCTCACAGCTGCTTATATTATTAATTTGTCTCCTAGTGCTCATTTGCAGGGTGATGTGCTTGACAAAGTATGGTACGGCAAAGAGCCGTCATACAGTCACCTGCGGGCGTTTGGTTGTAAAGCCTTCGTGCATGTACCGAAGGACGAGAGGACCAAACTTGAGCCGAAGACGAGGCGATGCGTCTTTGTCGGCTATGGTCGGGATGAGTTTGGCTATAGACTCTACGACCCAGTGGAAGGCAAGCTCTACAGAAGCAGGGACGTGGTGTTCGTCGAGGATCAGACCATGACCAACACTCAGGATTCCGAGACGCCTTCTGAGGCTGAGGAATTGCCTGAGTTAGAGTCATTTCGCTTCGAGCAGTTTCCAGAGGACATCGCAGAGGATCCAGTTATGGGGGAGCCGGTACATGGAGTTGCTCCCAACCTTGATCATCAGCCTGCTGATGGTGGTCAGGGTGTCCCTCAGGAGGATGAGCATGCCGGAGAGGTAGTTCCTGAAGGGGCGGAGGCTGTCGGTATACAGCCAGCACCAGTGGCTCCACTGAGAAGGAGTGACAGGGATCGTCGACCATCTACGAGATACTCACCGGATGAGTATGTGCTATTGACTGACGGGGGGGAGCCCGAAAGTTTCGCAGAGGCTATGGAAGACGAACACAGGCAGGAGTGGATGGTGGCTATGCAGGAGGAGATGAGTTCCTTGCACACCAATTCCACTTATGATCTGGTGCGGTTGCCAAAGGGCAAGAAGGCTTTGAAGAATCGATGGGTGTTCAGAGTGAAGCAGACGGAAGATGCTACTCGCCCTCGATACAAAGCGAGGCTGGTAGTCAAAGGCTACGGTCAGCGGAAAGGCGTAGATTATGATGAGATCTTTTCGCCTGTCGTCAAGCATTCGTCTATCCGGGTGGTGCTAGCATTAGCAGCCAGTTTCGACTTGGAGGTCGAGCAGATGGACGTGAAGACGGCATTCCTCCACGGTGATCTTGAGGAAGAGTTGTACATGGAGCAGCCAGAGGGATTCTGCGAGAAGGGCAAGTCACATTTGGTCTGCCGGTTGAGGAAGAGCTTGTATGGTCTGAAGCAGGCTCCGAGGCAGTGGTACAGGAAGTTCGAGTCGTTTATGGGGGAGCATGGTTATGCACGGACGACGTCGGATCATTGTGCATTTGTGAGGTATTTTGCCGATGATGATTTCATTATTTTGTTGCTCTATGTTGATGATATGCTATTAGTGGGTCGGAATGCCACTAGGATAGCGGAGTTGAAGCGCCAACTGGACGCGGCCTTCTCTATGAAGGATTTGGGCGCAGCGAAGACTATTCTTGGGATGGAGATCAGCCGAGAGAGAGAGTCCAAGCTGCTACACTTGTCCCAAAAGAAGTACATTCATCGGGTACTTCAGCGTTTCGGGATGGACGGGTCGAAGAAAGTGAGCTCCCCCCTCGCGGCTCACTTTAAGCTCACTGAGGAACAGTGTCCATCTACCGAGGACGAAAAGGAAGATATGGAGCGAGTTCCATATGCCTCAGCTGTGGGAAGCCTGATGTATGCTATGGTGTGTACGAGGCCAGATATTGCTCATGCAGTTGGTACGGTTAGCAGGTATCTTTCAAATCCTGGAAGGGTACATTGGAGTGCGGTCAAGTGGATTCTACGATATCTTCAGGGCACTGCTGGTTGGAGACTTTCCTTTGGTGGTGACGAGCCGAAGCTGGTTGGGTATACCGACGCTGATATGGCTGGAGATGTAGACACGAGGCGATCGACTTCAGGCTACGTGATGATGTTTGCGGGAGGAGCAGTATCGTGGCAGTCGCGGTTGCAGAAGTGTGTTGCCTTGTCGACGACAGAGGCAGAGTACATTGCGGCGACGGAGGCTTGCAAGGAGCTGTTGTGGATGAAGAAGCTGTTGCAGGAAATGGGACTGAAGCAAGAGCAGTATACTTTGCTTTGCGACAGTCAGAGTGCTATTCACCTGGTGAAGAATCAGACGTTTCATAGCCGGTCCAAGCACATCGAGACTCGGTATCATTGGATACGCGATGTGGTTGAGAAGAAGGACGCGGAGCTTGAGAAGGTGCATACAGATGACAACGGAGCTGATATGTTCACGAAGATTCTACCAAGGGAGAAGTTTGAGTACTGCAGGCAGGTCGTCGGGATGACGACATCCTCCCCATAGTTGTGAAGGGAGAGATTTGTTGGAGTGGGTGGGGTTCCCAACCTATGTGGAGAAGGCCCCGGAGTGCGACGAGCGCCGTTCGTGTGTCGAAGAAGCTCGGGAAGTAGGCGACGAAGTTGCTGCTGTTGCTGCTGGAAGCAGGGGATCCGAGTTCGGGCCGAACTCGGTCCCATGGCGAGTTCGGACCGAACTCGGTCTGGCCGTTCCAGGGTTTGGCCAGTAGGTGCTGGTTGCCCCACACAGAGTTCTGGCCGAACTCTGTGTCGTCGGGGGCTGAAACGGATTTCTGGATGAGTTTTCATCATTGGATCTAATCCAACGGTCCAGGTTGGTTTCGGGATTAGGGAGATATATTGAGTTTTCTCAACCCTAACTCATTATCGCAAGAAAACACAACTTTGAGAGAGGAAGGAGGCAAGAGTGCCATTACAACTTCGGAGAAGAAGACGGAGGATTGAAGGTCGCTGTTCGAAGGAGATCGTGTTCAGGTAATCTCTACTCATCGTTCTCGCTCTTCGTAGCCTTGTAATCATTGTTCTTTCTTCTGAGTGTTGTGGGGATCCGATTTGGATCGGGAGGAGTTTGTAGAGGGTGTAATTCTTCTATTCCATTAGTGGAGGCTTCTCAGGGTTGGACTCCGATCGTCCCGTGGTTTTTCTCGCAAGGGTTTCCACGTCAAAAATTCTCTGTGTCTGCGTGGATTGTTTTTGTGTGCTTGTTTTTGGGTTCGTGCGTTGTATTGCTCGGTCCTCTCGCAGGTACTCTCCGGTTTGGGGAAAGGTTTCCGCGTTTCTTTCCCAACAGCTCGCAGGGGGTAGCCAAGGAGGACGAAAAACTCGCCAAATACTTGGTTACACAGGTGGATAGCCCCTCTCCTGATAATGTAATCCCTATGGAAAAAATTCTTTATTTTATCAATAAGTGGCTGCCGTTAGACTATCCAGAGTATGATAAGCCTAATCTAACGTATGTCGTACGAGACTGTCTAGATGTTTGCCTGTATACACGGGTGACAACCGTCCATACCCCAAATCGACTTGCTCCCATAAAAGGTGCTTACTTTCTGGTCCTAGACAGAAGAGGATGGGATCACACGATCATCTTTGGCCGAAAAGAAGGTCCTCAATCTTTCACGCCACAAGAGTCCGATCTCGGACCCGATGCTGGAAGGCTACCGCTCTACCTGTATAGTCCTCAAGTCAAGTACTTCATGCAAAAGCAGGGGTTCGACATGGAGGCTACCCCGGGTCTAAATCATGGCAGTGGTCAGCGATTGCCTCTACAGCCGCCGGCACCGGCAGGGAAGCCTCAGAATCATTATCACAAATCCAGACGCGGCCTCGGGTATGTTACTCCACCAACAACGCCCGAAAGCTCTGATGAAGAATACGAGTGGCACTCTCATTCGTTCGAGTCACCCATTTACGACTCCGATAGCAGTATTGGAGATATATTCAAACAGACATTGTCTGTCAATATGACATCCGCTGATATCGAAGAGGAAGATGAAGACCTACTTGAACCACTTGAGTTGGAGCCGTGGGTCCAACAACTAGATGCACAATGGGAGAAATGCTTTGAACTTTGGGATCCTTCCACTGAAGATGAGGTTATGCAAGTTAACCTCGACGACGAATCCTCTCCAAAGCCAATCTTCGTCAGTAAAAGTCTGACAGACGACGAGCGGGAGTCGTTGTTCCAACTCGTCATAGAATACATCGACGTCTTTGCCTGGAGCTATGAGGACATGCCAGGGCTAAACCCCGAGATTGCACTTCATAAGCTCAACATTTATCCAGACACAAAACCAGTCAAACAACAGCAGCGGCGGTTTCGTCCAAACATCATGAATTCTATTGAAGCGGAAGTAAACAAGCTCATAGCTAGCAGTTTCATCCATGAAGAGCAAAACCCAGACTAGGTAGCCAACGTAGTGCCAGTCATCAAGAAAAACAAAAAGATACAAATTTGCATCGATTTCCGCAATCTGAATACAGCATGCCCTAAGGATGAATTCCCTATTCCGATCACTGACATAATGATCGATAATACGTGTGGCTTCGAATGCATGTCCTTTATGGATGGCTTTTCAGCATACAATCAAATCAAGATGTCTCCTGATGATGAGAAGCATACATCATTTCGAATGTCGATCGGCGTATATTGTTATACGGTCATGCCCTTTGTCCTGAAGAATGTCGGTGCTACATATCAACGGGCTATGAGTATCATCTTCAGAGATTATTTGCGCAAGACGGTGGAGTGTTACGTTGACGACATCGCCGTCAAGAGCCACTCCAAAAATGATCACTTACATGATTTGAGAACAGTGTTCGACCTTACGCGGGCACACAACCTGAAGATGAATCCCACCAAATCTTTCCTAGGGGTGTCCAGCAGAAAGTTCTTGGGCTTTTTATTACTTTCTAGGGCATTCACATAGATCCCGATAAAACAAAAGCAATCTTGGAGATGAATCCACCAAGGAACCTCCGCGAACTCCGCGGCCTTCAGAGAAGACTTGCCTATATCAGGAGGTCTATATCTAACCTCTCAGGGCAATGTCAACCCTTCACTCAATTCATGAGAAAAGGTGTCTCCTTTGTATGGAACGAGAAATGTCAGCGTGCCTTCGATGATATTAAGGAGTACCTGATGAATCCGCAATTCTGGTAGCCCTGGTCGCCGGAAAGCCCTTACTGCTCTATGTACGGGCGATGGAATACTTCCTCGGTGCTCTGCTAGCACATAATAATGATACGGGACATGAACAAGACATTTACTATCTCAGCCGGATGATGGTAGGACCGAAACATAGGTATACCGTCGTGGAGAAGGAGTGCCTTGCCCTAGTATTCGCCATTCAGAAAACACGGCACTATGTGACAGGGCAGACCATCCATGTTGTTTCACGAGTTAATCCTCTCAGGGTTCTCATGACCAAGCCAGGCGCACTCAGTTTTCGTCTAGCCACCTGGGCGATACTGTTATCCCCATATGACATGGTTTTTATTTCGCAGAAGGGTATCAAAGGTCAAGCCCTGGCTGACTTCTTAGCAGCCCATCCAAGCTCAGAAATAGCCAGAATTTATGAAGAAATTCTCGATGAAGTCGTCGCCTCGAATATGACTTCGCACGATGCTATTTGGCGAATGTTCTTCGATGGTGCTTTAAGAACGGGGCCACAAGGTGATATCGTCGCTGGAGTCGGGGTGGTATTAGTTTCTCCCTCGGGACTAGTAGTCAACCGGGCATATTCTCTTACAGAACCCTGTTCGAACAACGTAGCCGAATATAACGCTCTTGTCATCGGGCTCCAACTCGTAAAAGAAATGGGGATCAGGTACCTGGAAGCATATGGTGACTCGCAGTTGGTTGTTAACCAGATCCGAAGTTCATACAAGGTTCGTAACGAGGACCTAATTCCCTATTATCAGACAGCAATTACCATCATTACAACCTTGGAGGGGTTCTTTATAGAGCACGTTCCTAGGCTCCAAAATATCGAAGTCGATGCCCTAACAGATCTTGCCGCTTCCCTGGCGCTTCTAAATAACACTCATCATCTAGTCTACATAATAGGCCATGAGCTGGTCTGCCCCAAGAACAATATTCAACTGGGTATGAACTACTCCGCCCAGATAACCAACGACACACAAGACTGGAGATGCCCGCTCATCGACTTTGCAGTCTATGGAATTCTGTCAGAGAATATGAAGGAAGCAACTTCAATCAGAGGACGCTTCCTCAGATTCTTCTACGATACGGAGACGAAAATGTTATATCGACGATCCTACGATGGGCTACTATTAAGATGCTTGTCAAATGCAGAAGCCAAAGAAGCCCTACGTGAAGCTTATGACGGTACTTGTGGGGCTCACCAACCTGGCCCGAAATTGCAAGATCGTCTTCGTCGGATGGGTTATTACTGGCTCATAATGGTTGCAGATGCAGTTGATTATGCAAAGAAGTGCAGGGCTTGCCAGATCCTTGCTGATTTCATATATCTGCCATTTGAATTCTTGCATCTGACAGTGGCCTCTTGGCCATTCAAAGCATAGAGAATGGACATCATTGGGCCCATCACCCTACCGCCATCTAAAGGGCATCGGTTCATACTTGCAATCACCGATTATTTCTCCAAATGGGCGAAAGCTGTTCCGCTGGCAGAGGTTAAGACATCGAACGTGATTAGCTTCATAAAACATCACGTCATCTACCGTTTTGGACTGCCCGAAGGATTATTCATGATAATGGTCCGCAGTTTGCAAGCCACACTTTTTATCGATTTTGTGACAAAAATTGGATTCAGAACATGGCCTCAACAGCATATAACCCATCGGCTAACGGTCTGGCTGAGGCTTTCAACAAAACCATAATCAAGCTCCTCAAAAAGTTCGTGTCTGCAAACAAACGTGACTGGAATGAAAAGCTTGGCGAGTACTTTTGGGCGTATCGTACGACAATTCAGACGGCAACAGGAAGTACACCGTTCTCCTTGGTTTACGGAGAGGCAGTCCTCCCATTGGAGACTCAGATTCCCTCACTTCGAGTGGCCCTTAATTACAGATTAACATCGGACGATAACTACCGCCGACGGCTACAAGAGTTGGAAGCATTAGATGAGAAGCATTTACAAGCTCAATAAAGCATAGAGCTCTACCAAGCGCGCATCTCTCGGGCTTTCAACAAGAAAGTCAAACAGAGAATATTCCAAGTCGGCGATCTTGTCTTGGCCATTCGCAGACCAATGGTCATGACTCACAAGGCCCCCGACAAATTTTAGCCTAAATGGGAGGGACCGTTCATCATTGAGACCGTGTTCTCCAACGGCGCGTACCGTCTCGCAAAACAAAATGGAGACTTGCTCATGATGCCCATTAGCGGCAAGTTCGTCCAGAAATACTATGTCTGAACGACATCTTCTAAACTATCTCCCAGATTGTTGAGTTATGTACCCTCAGGTACCACTGAACTTACTCTCTGGCTACTCCGAATGAATTCATATCTCATCCCTTGGTCATATCTATGAACTTCCTGGTCATAGCTTTTCTCCACCCGGAGTTTGTCTCAAAATCTATTACCCGCACCACCAGTGCGCGGAAGGGTAATAGGTCCATAAAACTTATCCTAATCTATTACTCGTACTGTCAGTGCAAAAAACGGGTAATAGGTCCACAAAATTCCCTAACGGAGAAAAACAACCATGTCCATATTACCTCTGAGTTATTTTCCCATCCATCACAAACAAATCACCCAATACATAGAATTTCCACGTTGATAACACCTCTGAGTTGTTCTGTGTATCCCCATTTGGCCTACTCCTACCATGTCCTCATTACCTCTGAGTAGGAAGGCTTTGTTTTGACCCATATTTACCACGTCCTCATTACCTCTGAGTAAATATGTTAGTTTTCTCCCCACTTATTATTAGTATTTGCATCGCCAGTACACAAAAATGGTAATAAGTCCATAAAAATTATCCTAATCTATTACTCGTACCACCGGTGTACCAAAGAGTAGTAGGTCCACAAAATATCATTCAAATCCTGAGTAAATATGTTAGTTTTCTTCCCACTTATTATCAGTACTCGTATCGCCAATACACAAAAATGGTAATAAGTCCATAAAAATTATCCTAATCTATTACTCGCACCGCCGGTGTAACAAAGAGTAGTAGGTCCACAAAATATCATTCAAATCTATTTGCTCGCACTTCCATATGCACAAATGGGTAATAGGTCCACAAAAGTCCCCAGCAGGATGTTCTTTATCAAACACAAATGCTGTATTAGGTCCTCTAGTACAAGCACCACAAAATACCACAAATAAAGAATGGAGTGAACATACTCTGCTTATTCAAGATCAGTTACATTCAGGACTACATCGACAGCAGAAAGCAAAGAAAGGAAAAATCTGGCAATACATAGTTTGGTTTGACAACACTTCGTCTTCAAGCAGTTTCGTGGCCCTCGAAGGAAGTCATGTTTTACTGCTGAGAAGCAAACAAAGCTGTTGAGTCCCCAAGGAGCTGCCTGGAGGAGGGCAAATATAGCATGCTATCCTCCCATCTATATTGCGGATGCCTTAGCCCCACTCCCCCGAAGGACCATACCTTCAAAACATGGTCCCTGATGGTGGTTTCGCGACTTGGAGAGTCGTGAAGGCAGGACGTTCATAACGACGCCTGACCACCATCCAACTCTTCGAGGTATAAAGGCCCTTCCTACCACCCGGGGGAAACTCTTCCAAAGCATGAAGAGTCCTGAGTTGTTTGATGCGTATGCCAAAAAGGTGTGAGGAAAACTCTTCCGAAGCATGGGGAGTTTTGAGCTGTCTGATGTAGGCGCCAGAATGTTGTATTTTCACTCCATTGCTTACACCGGTCCTGGAGAAGTTTGCTAGCCAGATCCCAACAAAAACATGAGAAAAAAGGGATTTTGCACCAAGAAAACAAAGAACTCTGTTATGCGGCCTAGCTAGTTATGCGGCCCAGCCAAAACAGAACTCATGCAGGCCAAAGTCATAAGGCCGGCTTCATGAAGTACTCATGCAGCATTTATACGGCTCAGTCATGTTCATGCGGCTCTTATGCGGTTTAGTCCATGTGGCATTATCATACATAACACATGTGGTCCAAATGAGATAGGGCCTGCATCAACCAGGCTTAAAGCAGAGGCAGTATATGACAGGCCCGCGCATGAAAATATGCGCTATGGCTATTCAAAATTTTAGTCATTGTCTGTCCACCATCCTTACTCTTGGGAGGGAGTTGCACGTCGGAATGAATGGAAGGAGCGTCTGCCACTCTCGACGGAGAAGTAAGTCTCTTCTCTTTGGCCGCCGCACTTGTCGACTTGGAAGCTTTTGGAGCCATAGCAGAAAGTATAATGAAGTCGAAGGAAAAGAAGGTGAAAAAGGAAAATCTCTCTCCGAATGACCCCTATTTATAGAGTTGCTAAAAAAGACTCTTCGATTCTCAAGATCATTAAGGATAAGGACGACGTTTGGGGACTTTATCCCTAATAATCGTCGAGCGTCTCTTCGATTCTCGAGATCATTAAAGATAATGTCGACGTTTGGGGACTTTATCCCCAATAACCGTCGGCTTTATCTCGAAAAGAGATCCACAACCGAATCAAGAAAATTAAATGCAGCAGTGACAGCTGGCAGGCTCTCTACGGCTCGAAGTGTCCCTGCGGCTCAAGATTTGTTATGCGGCTCAAGATCTCTCTGCAGATTGAGATTTCCCTGCGGCTCAAGATCTCTCTGCGGATAGAGATTTCCCTGCGACTCAAGACCTCTCTGCAGTTCAAAAAATTTTCTGCGACTTGAAGACTCCCTGCGGATTGACATATTTTCATGCTTCTTATTCAAAGTATTCCAAATTTGCAATTTGAAAACTTTGAAGGGGGTCTTGTAGAAGCGTAAAAAATATGGGGTTCTTGCAGATTACAAATTACCGCATAAGTACTTTAGGCCAAACAGGTCCGCTTAAAGGAAAGCCGCATGACTGGTTCAATGATATATGCGGCCCGTCGACAACCAGCTGCAGAAGGAAGATATACGACCAAGAGGAGCAGTTCATCTGATAAAGCTGTCAAGTCCTGACAAAACTAACAAAAATGACAGCTCTGAAACTTCGACAAAAAGATAAGACGTGAGACGTCGTCCAAAAGCAGGGTTCGTACGCCTTCATGCGGCCAGAAAGAGTGTCATCTAAGCCGCATGAACCTTATGCGATTCAGACATATGCGGTCCCAAAGTCTCCAAACTTCATGCAGCCAAGAGTAACTGTGATCCAAGCCGCATGTGCTTTATGCGGCCAAAATACAGAATCTATGCGGCTTAAATCCTTAAGCTAGTCTGGACTAAGGAAGTTTACGACTTAAGCCGCATGAGGCTCATGCGGCCCCACATGGTCAAAAATTGAGAGATCTATGCGGCTAAAAAATGATCCTTGCGACAGGACACGTGGCAATCTGACCCCGTCCTAAAACTACCCAGATTTGCTGCAACAAAATCCTAACAAATCGACAGATGGCAGCTAAAGAGCGAGTCTTCGCGTGCCAATCAGCCATGTAGCCACATGCCATCTATGCGGCTCAACATACATTCTATTATAAATAGCAGGGTGCCACACCCCTGCAAAAGGCTGGCAACCTTCAAGAAGGCAATTTCTTAAAGATCTAAAGACTGCGTCAGATAGTCCACGGAGTAAGGCAGAGTTGATAGCACTTTTCCGAGCCTCCACCGTCACCCCCCAATCAAAACTAAACAATTGTACTTAGATTGTTTCCTAGGATTTCTTTCTAGAATTTTCTTTGTACAAGCGAGTTTGCAATCAATTTCAGTGTTCTGTAATACCTGTCTTTGATAGCCAAGCATGCGGCAATGCGAAAATGTTAGATACCACGATCTTAGAAGTATGTACCTTAGTTGCGGACCCTATGGTTTATTACGGGTCGTGACACTATTTGCATATAAGCCTCTTAATAAAGCTCTATTTACCCTTAGCTCAAAATATAGTATATGCATTATTCTTATTTACATTTCTAAAATACAAGTTTACAATTAAAGCCAATTCCTAATTACTATAATTAACACTATTAATTCCTAATTATTATTTACAAACAATGACTCTTAATTAATATTAATTACTATTTATCATAAATTCTATTTTATTGAAACTTAATTTAATAATAACAATATAATAATTTGAATTTAATAAATTTGTAAATCCTTAATTTATTCAAAGAAAAATATTAAGGAGTTACACCTCCCACCGAAAACGAGGTTGTTCAGATCGACCTAGGAGATGAGGCTTCGCCTAAACCCATCTTCATTAGCAAAAGCATGACGGGAGAAGACAAATAATCTCTGATATAGCTTACTCGAGAGTACATCGATGTCTTCGTCGGGAGCTACGAAGATATGCCGGGCTTAGACCCACAAGTCGCAATGCACCGGCTTAACATTCTGCCCAACGCTAAACCTGTTAAATAGCAACAACGTCGCTTTCATCCCAAAATCATAGATGCTATCGAGAAAAAAGTGGATAAACTCATAGACAGTGGCTTCATTTACGGGGAACAACATCCAGATTGGGTGGCCAACATCTTTCTCGTCACAAAAAAGAATAGAAAGATTCGAGTCTGCATAGACTTCATGGATCTCAACTCGGCCTGTCCAAAAGACGAGTTTTCCATTCCGATCACCGACGTGATGATCGATAACACTTGTGGCTTCAAACGTATGTCCTTTATGGACGGGTTCTCGGGCTGCAACCAGATCAAGTTGTTCCCTGATGACGAAAGACATACTTCATTCCGAACTCCAAAAGGAATATACTGTTACGCAGTGATGCCTTTTGGTATGAAGAACGCTGGGGCAACATATCAGCGGGCTATGAGCACCATATTTCGTAAACACCTTCGAAGAATTATGGAATGTTATGTTGATGACATTGCCGTTAAAAGTTGGAGGAAACCCAACCATTTAGATGACTTGAGGACGGTGTTCGACTTAATGTGGACACATCGACTGAAGATGAACCCAAACAAGTCTTTACTAGGGGTTTCTAGCGGCAAGTTCTGGGCTTCATTGTCACGGAAAGTTCTGGCTTCATTCTCTCTGGGCGATACCAACCCTTCATCAAGCTAATAAAGAAAGAGATTTCTTATGTCTGGATCGAAGAATGCCAGTGGGCGTTCGACGATATCAAGAAATATCTCACCAGTCCCCCAGTCCTGGTGGCACCGGTCGTGGGAAGACCCTTTCTACTATACATTCGAGCCATGGACCATTCTCTTGGTGCTTTGCTCGCCCAGAAAAGCGACGAAGGCCACGAACATGCAATCTACTATCTGAGCAGGACCATGATTGGTGCCGAACATTGGTACAATCCTGTTGAGAAGGAGTGTCTCGCTCTAGTCTTCGCCATCCAAAAGGTGCGTCATTATATGGCCGGACAGACGATTCACGTTATCTCCATAGTCAATCCCATCAGAGTCCTCATGACTAAGCCAGGGGCACTAAACTCGTGACTAGCCACATGGGCGATCTCTTGACGTCTTATGATATGTGTAGAGGCTAAAAATTAAACTGCGCCACCCATTAAGGTGTTCAAATCATCATATGGCGTTAAAAAATTATATTGCGCCAAACAATCAAGTTGTACAGCATCAGGTTATGCCAATGCCAGGTTGCGCTGGGGTCAGGTTGCACGAGCGACATGTGGCACACTTCCTCGAGAAGGTGTAACGGCATCATCATTTCCTGACAACTGACAGCACGAAGATTAAGGAAAATCTATTCGAATCTCGCGCAACACAACGCTCGAGAAGATTTTGTCAGCATGTAATTAATGCTGACAGCTGGTTCGCGCAAGTCACTGTATGGCACGAGGATTAAGTACAGCACAGAAGACCTACTCAAAGGTGCCAGTCGTTGAGTTGTGCCTATGCACAGCCTGACAAATTGGTGCCACTTGATCAACTCTTATTTTAAAATAGGGTGACGTAGCACGCAAGCTATCAACTTCGCAAAGCGTGCCCACTACACTGCTCACGACGCAACTCAATCAAACGATGCCACACATCTACAGCAGTTGGTGCAAACCACTCGTACAGGTTGTTACATTGCACCCACGCGCAACCTGATGAAGCACGCACAAGGTGATCAAATGGTGTTCAGGACGGAGTGATGTAGCACGCAAGCCACTAACTTTGCAGAACGTGTCCACTATACTGCTCACAACCACGTGCATCTCAATCAAATGATGCCACGCGTCCACAACAATTAGTAATCGTTTGCACAAGTGAACAGGAGACGCGCAACCTGAAGTGCGCGCAATCCATAATAACTGCTAAATAGTTATTTCAAGAACTCTATAAATAGAGTTTCAAATCAATCTCAAAGCATTAAGAGTGATCATAATCTCCTGCTAAAGTGCTGTTGCATTCTCCAAAGGCTCATGTCTTCGATATCACATCGTCTAAGGGATAAAGTTATCGTCTTCTGATCAGATTTCTATAGTTGTACTTTTCCAGAAATTAATTGTACTCTTGTACTCTTTTTTCTTAGTTGTAATAAAACTTTTGTTCTTTGAAAACAAAATGGCGACTCTGCTGGGGACGACTTTCTCCTCTGATGGAAAAGTGACAACTCAATGTCATACCGCGTCAATTGGCAAGACGCAGAAGACCATGGTCATTCAAGTCGACCCGACAGCCTACGAGACCACGATCAATGATGGGGGTGCCAAGCGCTCTGCTGCTGTTAAGAGCAAGACGCGCTCTGTTTGGACTCCTAAGTCTTCGGTAGTACAATCTCCTGCCTCTGCGCAACTTGCGCCCATTACTGCTTCGGCGCAACCAAGGGAAACAGTCTTTTGGCTAATCCCTCCACTTCTCCGATTCTAAAATCGAAGGAGACTCTGTCTCGATACACTGCTGTCCAAAACAAGGGAAAGTGCCCCTTGGCCTTCTTTTCTCCAGCGCAACCTGCACCTGTTCTTGCTTCTGCGTAAGTTGTGCCCATCACTGCTTCGGTGCAACATAAGGGAAACAGTCTTTTGGCTAATCTCTCCACTTCTCCGATTCTAAAATCGAAGGAGATTCTATCTCGACATACTGCTATCAAAACCAAAGAAAAGTGCCCTTTGGCCTTTTCTTCTCCAGCACAACTTGCGCATGTTTCTTCTACGGTGCAACTTGCGCTTGTTTCTTCTCCGGCACAACTTGCGCATGTTTCTGCTCCGGCACAACTTGCGCATGTTCATGCCCTGGCACAACTTGCACGTTCTTATGCACTAGCATAATGTAAAGAGAAGCACTGTTTAGTGATTCCCTCTTTGCCACCAAACCAAAAGTTTAGTGAGAAATCACTAAATCAAGGAAAACACTCTTTAGCCATTCCTTATTCTGCTCGAGTCGTTGACTGGGTGGAAAGTACTGCTCTCCTTAACAGAGACAACCAAATCTCTGTCGGGAAGATGGGTTCTATTCAGAATAAACCTTCCATGAAAAAGGGCATTATGTCTACTCCAAAGAGATCAGGGCAGGATCTACAAACCTTATGTATTTCAAGATCCCGATGAGGCAAACTACTAGTATCTCAAGTAGATGCACAAGCAGCTCCCATGTCAGACTTGCGCACCTATATCAACAGGTGCCAATTAGGCTCAACCTCGAAAAATCACAAGATGTATGAAGCGCAACCTGCACCAGTTACTAACTTGCACCAGAGAAAGAATGCTAGGTGAAGATCCTATGACTTATGCTAACCAGCTTAGCACGTCCTTGTACACTCAAGGTACGGGATACCTCAGGAACATGAACCATGTCCCGAATATCATCAAAGACTACATTCCTGCAACTTCTTCTCGTCCTGTTAGTGACCTCCGTGAACTCTTAATATAGAAACGAAAGGTTGCAAATCTATACCATCCAGCGGTGGTCCAATAACAAGAACATCATTGCAACCACCATCATGAAGTTATATTCAAATGCTACTGTCAGTCAGCCAAGCGGTCCATCTTTGACCATTTGAATTATGTTCAGACTCCTAAACCAATCCTAGTGGACGAAGATGAATTACTCTTTGCTTCTGTCAACATGAAATCTCGAAGCACTAGGGGTAGAAAACATCCAAGACGTAGTGCATCCCGTAATCCTAGTCAGCAATGAAGAACAGTTGGCAACTCTAGAGGGGGGAATAGAGTTTATATAGAAAATAACCAATTTAAAAATAACTCTTTCACGAATAATAAATAATCAGAGTAAAATGCGGAAATTAAATGGAGAGCGAAAGAGCATACGCAAACACAGCAATTTTAACCTGGTTTCCCTCGTGGAGGACTAGTCCAGGCCTGAGAACTCTAGCTCAGGATTAAATCCACTATTTGTGAAATAGTAGTTTACAACCCGTGCCTTTACTTCAGAAGAGCATGTCAACTTCTAACAGATGATCGCAGTGGCGATTTGCTTGGAATTGTCCAAGCGACTTCTTCAACTCTTGCACAAGAATCCTAACTGAGAGATGCTGAGCACTCGAGACTTAGGAGGCTTGTGGCTAGTAGATGGGAAGGGTATGGTTTTTGAGCTATAAGAGAGAAGAGAAGATTGGATGATATGAAATGAGAGAATTCATGCCCTATTTATAGTGTTTTTGTAGGCAGAATTCGGCCAGAATTCGGGTAGAAATTTCAAATATTTGGCCGTTGGACAACTAGCAACCAGCTAACCCAAAATTAGGGATGCTGATTTCTAGGGGACAGAGTTCGGCCCGAACTCTGTGTGGAGGCAGAGTTCGGCCCGAACTCTGTCTCCAGAGCACAGAGCTGGTCTAAGAGGCCAGTGGGTATTTTTCTGGATGGTAGAGTTTGAGGATTATTGGGTAGGCTATAGGTCAAGTCTCAAGAGCTCAGCATGACACAGTTTACATCAGTCTAGACTCAACAAAAGTGTAAAATACAGACTCAAATAACTGAGAAGCTGAGACTGAGCTGTCGTCTGACTTTGAGCTTTATGTAGACGTCGTGTGTCGTATTGAATTATTACAAATATTATTAGTCAATGTTATCAATATCTGGTTGACTGTGACTTTGTGTCAACAAGCAATACTTAGATCGGATTCATGAATCCAATGAAGGAGTATATCAATTACTAGATCAAGAAGCCAAGAAATAATCGGCCAAAGGAATCTTTCTTCCGACCAAGACACAATCGGTCAAAAGAATCTTCTTGATTTAAACCAAGATTTCTTCAGTCAAAAACATGTCCCTATCACTTATTCTGGGGGTAGTTCTTTATGTGACTTTGATGCTGACAGTGAAAGTTCTGAAAGGACCATTCTTTCTACTAGCTCATCTTCAAGGGCTAGAGAAGTGACTGCTTATGTCGTCACAGAAGATCAAGATACCTCTACTTCTTCCAGTCAAGAGCAGAGAATTGTTGCTTTGGAGGCTAGTTTGAAGAACATGGCTGAGATGATGGCAAGCATGCATGCTATGATTATGGCACAACATACAGTTCCACCAGTCGCAAATTTGATTCTGACTCAAGAACCTGTGACAACATCAATTCCCACCAATATTGATCTGGGGGTACAATCTCCTCACACTGCTTCCATTCCTGTGCAGGCTATTCCAAGTCAATCTGGTGCATGGGGTGGTACTTATCATGCGGTACCCCCTCCTAACACATTGAATCAATCCACTACTCCGCAATCAACAAGAGATACCAATGAGGCCGTAAAACTTTTACGTACTCAATTTGAAGGCTTCAAACAGAAGGATGGCCTGCAGAAGCTTGGAATCAAACAGCCCTATCCCGTAGAATGGAAAGAGGTCTAATTTCCTTCTAAATACAAACCCTCTACTATTATGCTGTTTGATGATAGCACGTCTCCAAGTCAATACCTCAATCACTTTGAAGTAATGGCTGATCATCTTCAACCAAATGATGCTCTTCTTACTAGAGTATTTGTTGGCTATTTAGCTGGTGCAGCATATGACTGGTATCGTAGTTTACCAGATGGGTGTATAACCTCTTTCGCTGGCTTCAAACAAATGTTCTTGGAATAATTTTATGAGGGAACCAACGACATGACTATGTCTGCTCTCATCAAAATCAAACAACGACATAATGAAACGACTGGACGTTTCATTGAACGGTTCCGTCGGGAAGCACTCAAAATGCCTCTCGGGACTCCAGATAGTTTAACTATAGACACTTGCAAATCAAACTTGTTGCCTATAATCAGCATGTGGAGAGGATCAACACAGTTCCAAGATTGTCCTTCTTTCATAATGAACGCCAAAGCCGCAGAAGAGAGCGCTGACAAATTCAAGTAATTAGGCATTTAAATGCCTAATCTTGACAAAGATAAACGTGCTACACCAAATAATAATGGCCGTTAGAACAATCGTAAGAGCAAGGAGACTCTAGCCATTGACCTCAAAGGCAAAGAAGCCCTAGAAAACTTACCTAAGAGACTATTCAGAAGGTCAAAAAACCCTGCTCCAGCTCTGGAGGCTCCTCAAGCATCATCTTCTTCTGCTGACAATAATCCATCAGCTTTGTCACCCCAAATAGAGCCAACTCTTTCTAAACCGACGACAGCCTACAAAGAAAAACAGCATGTCCGTTTCGACAAAGTATTAAAGAAGACTTCAACCTTGGGACTTGAGAAGCCGTATAACTTTGATATACCGGCTCAGCTGGCCAACACTCTGGCAAGATTGTCAATTTTTGAGCTACTCCGCCTTTCGAAGGAGACTCGAGAAACGTTGAGAGAAGCTTTAACGCAAGCTGATACTTGTCTAGCACTTCTCAAGAAACCAGAGGATGAGCCTATAACATGCCTTCATTGTCATAGTGTGATGGAACTAATGCCAAACATCACCTTTACACAAGATGATATGTTATTGGAAGAAAATTGTCATGATCGACCCCTCTACTTCACAGGATATGTTGATACCATGAAGGTTGATTGTATCTTGATCGATCCTGGGTCTGCACTTAGCATCATACCAAAAAATCTACTACATGCATTGAAGATACCTGTACACAATCTTTCGACAACCATCACACCTTTGGGAAAGATTCGCCTGAAAGTTCAAATAGCCAATCTTCGTACAAAGGTTACTTTCTACGTGATTGATAATCACGGCTCTTACAATGTTTTGCTGGGAAGACCCTTTCTGCATGAGCATAACATTGTACCATCCACTTTACATCAATGCTTCAAATATGTGGATGTCAATTGAGAAGTCCAAAAGGAAGTAGCTGATTTAAATCCTTTCAGGGGCATTGAAGCATATTTTACAGACTCTCAGATGTATAAAGAGGAGTTCATAAAAATTGTATTGGCAATGGATAGTGAGGAAGATCAGAAACATACTTCAAAAGATGTTCTCATGATCCCCGTCAAAGGACGTGCTATTTGTCCTTCTTCTTCTCAGACATTGACCATACATCTTTTCTCTCATAAAAAATAGCCTCCTGCTGTAGAAAAGGAACAAAGGGAGATCACCTCTTCTGAGCCTCTTGTTATCGACCTTCGTTGTAACAAACCTTCTCCTTCTCCTTCTCTGATTATCAACCTTACTAAGCCTTCTGTGAAGGCTAAAAATTATATTATAAATGATGATGTACAAATCAATAAAGTAGCATCTCCTTTACAGTATACAGATGTCTTTTATTATACTCGATGTTATTTAAAAATATTAGATAACTTCGAACCACTTGCCATAGGAGCAGTTGAAGCTTCCCGAAAGGAAGTATTGCTCGAGCCAATGCAGGACTCCTTCTTCTTAGTTCTTTCCAGGAAGAAAAATGAACTTTCTATACTTTTTAGTAAAGGAATGGAACAAAGATCACGCTCGATAGTGAAGAAAAAAATCACGATAACGGAAGACTTTAACTACGTCGTTATAGTCAGCAATCAAAAGATATCATTCAAAAGATAGGCTATAATTTTAAAGCTGGTCTCAATGGCGGCAAAGGAAGGCGAACTCCTATTCATATACTTGCTTCGAAAGGAAAATCACAACAATACTACAGCAAAATAAAGCGGGGATTAGGTAATCTTTACCAAATCCGACTCCAGAAGCCTCCGAATCCGAGGAAGAAGAACGATCTAACTCTTCTGATTCTATCTCATGGGATTCAGACACTAGTATAGGGTACGTCCATCGTGTGACTCTGTCTTCCAATATGGTGACTGTCGAGTTCTTGGAAGATGACGAAGACTTTGTCGAAGCTTCTGAATCTGTTCCTTGGGCACAAAGGATGGATACTCAATGGGAGCTTCGCTTTGAGCAACGTGAGCCACCTACTGAAAATCAGTTGGTTCAAGTCAATGTTGGAGACGAAATTGTCCTAAAACCGATATTTGTCAGCAAAAGCCTCCCTGAAGCGGATAAACAAGAACTAATCCAACTCATTAAGAAATATATTAATGTATTTGCTTGGAGCTATGAAGACATGTCGGGGTTGGATCCTCAAATCGCTACCCACAAGCTCAATATTCTGCCAAATGCGAGGCTAGTCAAACAGCAACAACGTTGGTTTCGACCTGACATGATGGATGCCATAGAAGCTGAAGTTAAGAAACTCATCGCCTGCGGTTTCATCAGAGAAGAACAACATCCGGACTGGGTGGCTAATGTTGTCCCAATTTTAAGAAAATAGGGAAAGTCTGGGTCTACATCGACTTCAGAGACCTTAATGAAGCCTGTCCCAAAGACGAATTCCCTCTCAATCACTGATGTCATGATTGACAATACTTGCGAATTTGAACGTATGTCCTTTATGGATGGATTTTCAGGATATAATCAAATCAAGATACATCCAGAAGATGAGAAACATACATCTTTTCGCACTCCTCTTGGAGTCTATTGCTATACTGTCATGCCATTCGATCTTAAGAATGCTGGTGCAACTTATCAGCGGGCCATGAGTACCATCTTTCGTGATCATTCATGAAAGACTGTTGAATGTTATGTTGACGATATTGTTGTCAAAAGTTATTTAAAAGAAGACCATATTCAAGATTTGAGAACTATTTTCGATATAATATGCCATCATCAACTCAAGATGAATCCCACCAAGTCATTCCTGGGAGTCTCTAGTGGCAAATTTCTTGGATGCGTTATTACCTCTAAAGGTATACATGTTGAAGAAAATCAAAGCCATTCAAGAAATGCATCCTTCACGTAACCTAAAAGAGCTACGAGGATTCCAGGGACGGCTTGCGTACATCAGAAGATTCATCTCAAATCTCTATGGACGCTGTACACCGTTTGTCACGACCCGCTCCCGAATAATCGGATACGAGTCGGACACGCCCAGCCTTCGTCGATGGACACGACGAAGTAAGCTGTACAATTCTAAGGAAAACTCCAAGATACAAGATATATAAACCATCACAGCTGCTATACACGTTCCCAGAATCACCACAATCCACAAGTTATTTATACAATATCATCCAAAGACAAATCCAGTAACATGAATAAAAATTATACAATCCTGAAATCCTCAATACAATACATGATAAAATCCTCTAAAATAAATCTAAGAAAAGACCTAACTATAACTCTAAAATCTAAGTCTATCCGGGCTTCGGGCTCTGGCCCAATAAAGATGGAACATCATCTTCAAGCAAACCTGCAACGTATCCTGTCAGGAAAAATGCAAAGTACAACCCCGACAAGAAGCACTAAACAATGTAAACTGAAATGCAAGAAAAAGAATCACAATATGAACTATGGTACAAGATAGGAATATAAAACGTGGTACAGGAATAACAATGAAACAATGGTGCCGGATCCAGAAACAATGAACTATACTATCAGTGTAACATGCGTTTGAAATAACTATCAGAGTATGTGACCGGCTGGGTAAATAATGAACAATGAACAATGGTACGGCTTAGAGTCTCATGTGCACGATGTTAGACCTAAGCTATTAGTCAATGCCTAGCTAAAATAGGATTGGTCACATATCAATAGTATTTCCCCACCCCAATATACAAGTAAGAACAATGAACTATGAACAATGAACAATGAACGATGAACGGTGAACAATGAACAATGAACAATCGTGAGTACAACGTGTCAATATGAGAACATGAAGCAAGACATAAATACAGAGTAAAGGGTTCGAATCGGTGTACTTGTCTTTGTCCTTGCAATCAAGAGTCCCAATGTCTCCACCTAAAATAGGGTAAGAATAGGTTATCTTCTAGATGATGATATTTGACTAACTATTTGCCAACCATCTATATAAGCTAGCTAGTTAACCATTTTATAACTATACTAGTTAACTATACCTATATATATATATATATATATATATATATATATATATATATATATATATATATATATATATATAGCTTATAATAGAGTCTACTCATAAATAGATGTATACTAGCAAACAATAATGTTCCATATTTTAAATTCATTAAGTTGGAGACGAAATTGTTTCAACACTTCCATAATGTTCCATATTTTAAATTGTCTAACGTTGCAATTTAACAGAGGCAATATATACCTAATTTAAATTGTCTAACGTCGCAATATATATACCTAATTTATTATGCTTCCTAATTTATTTTAAATTGTCTAACATTCCCGATCCAGTCAATTAACAGAGGCTGTTCCAATTATAGCGTGTCTTCCATATTTTAAACTGTTAACAGAGGCTGTTCCAATTATTATGCTTCTAATTAACAGAGGCAAACAATAATGTTCCATATTTTAAATTCATTAATGAATTACAAAACTTCCATAATGTTCCAATTGCTAGTATACATCTATTTATGAGATTGTAACTAGCACACCTAGAATGGTTTCATTATGGTTCTAAGTCAAGGTTCTTAACTGTAGGATCTCGGAGACGAACTTGACTTCCTCGTCGGTACCGACATTCCCGATCCAGTCAATTAACAGAGGCTGTTCCAATTATAGCGTGTCCAACTCATAAATAGATGTATACTAGCAAACAAATGCTAACATGATAATATTACCTAATTTATTGATACTAGTCAGAATCATTATAAAACACTAATGAGCCATATTTTAATAAATTAGTTATAACCAAAATCGTAGTAAAACTTTACATATAAAAATATTTCTAAGAATTATTATGATAAATTTGTTTTGGTTAAATCAATTATCAATAATCATTAGAATAATAATAAAAAAACTCACCAACCTTTATTAAGGAAAAATGTTAAGAAATTAAGTTTTGCTAAATCAAGATATTTAGAGATAATATTTTAGAGAGATTAGATATTACCTAGTAAACAACTTTTATGTAAACATGTACTAGTCTAATATTAAATAATGTTTTTACCAAAAATTATGTTGTTAAATATAAAGTACTATATATGTATATAATAGTAATCCAAATACAACATAATATAGTTGAATACATATATACATATATACAAATTTATGTATATATAATAAAACAACAAATTGCAAGCCCAACACAACAGCAATGAGCTGTTGGGCCTAAGGTCCGACCTACTGGCTAAGGCCAGTTGCTTCAACACTAGTCACTGTTGAACCCATTCTTCCATCTATCAGACCAAATATGTATAACGAGCCCAGCAACTAGATATTTGAAATAACTTCCTTCCCAAACCAATCGAATACTACCTAGTCCGATACAGACATAAACTGATACAAACCAGTGCACCCTAATGTACAGTTTAGCAAAACTTCCAAACCACAACCCAGTACAGGTTAATATACAAAATAGGCCAACTTAATGAATTCAAAATTAAACTAACGGCTAACTGAAAACCTTCCAGCTACACACATGCTCAACCCCACCCGTTCTTCCTAACTTCAAATTCCCAGTCATCCTTATCTCGGCATATACCAACGGACACGTACTGGTTGGTTGGACACGAACAATCACTATTTGGATCCAACTTCCCCACCCAGACCTGGCCGATTAACTCTATTAGTTCTAGATACACCACAATCATCAACACACTCAAGAAGTCAGTTCGATACCTAAGGAGAAGGATTGTTCCTAACTCCGAGATTGCTCCAAGAAGTCGGACACGTCTCTCCGAGTCTGATACAGTGACTTCTCGTGTCCAGAGCTGGTAACAACATTGGTTCAGGAAATTCGTCAAACAGGTGATGTGCATGAAAAGAAAGAAGGATCATTAGTTAAATTCGAATTGAATCAACTCCAAAATTTGGAGAAATTCACAAGGATCGGATCTAGATCGCACCAGTACAATTCCCGAATCAAAAACTGAATGGATCGAACACAACAATCCGATTCAACTAAACAGAAGATCAAGAATTCGTTCAGAATTTAAAATCAAATACTGCCAATTACTGCACAGGAAGAGCAAGGAGACTTACCATTCGATCAAGGAGGATGATTCTAGGAGATGTGATCAACTCCAGATCTGGTCGTCGCCTACGAAGTAGATGCCATTGTCGATCCACGACGAGGTGACCGGGTCGGTTGTCGAGGCTTTAGTACCAATAGTACAAGAGAATGAACCATAAATAACTGCACAACGTGTCACAAATTTTACACCACAACCGATAGTGCCTCATCGTAGTGGGAGGGTTGTGATACAACCTGATAGATATATGTTCTTGGGAGAGTCGTCAGTCTTCGTCCCTGAGGAACAAGATTATGATCCATGTACCTACAATGAAGCACTCCAAGATAAAAATGCAGAGTCTTGGCAAAAAGCAATGATATCTGAAATAGAATCTATGGATTCTAATCAGGTCTGGGAGCTTGTAGAACCACCCGTTGGTGTAAAAGCCACTGGATGCAAGTGGGTCTATAAGAGAAAAAGAGGATCAGATGGTAAGGTTGAAACCTTTAAAGCTCGACTTGTAGTAAAAGGTTTTACTCAAAGAGAGGGTATCGATTATAAGGAAATCTCTTCTCCTGTAGCCATGCTTAAGTCTATCCGGATTCTTTTATCTATTGTAGCTCATCTCGATTATGAGATTTGGTAAATGGATGTCAAGACAGCTTTCCTTAATGGAAGTCTTGAGGAAGACATATGAAGCAACCAGACGGGTTCATTAAAAAGGGCCAGGAGCATCTTGTTTGTAAGCTCAAGAAGTCCATTTATGGACTTAAGCAAGCTTCCAGATCTTGGAACATATGGTTTGATCAGGTGATAAAATCCTATAGATTTGATCAATGTCAGGATGAATCATGTGTATACAGAAAGTGTGACGGAAACGTGGTTGTGTTCTAGTACTTTATATGGATGACATCTTGCTCATTAGAAACAATGTGAAGGTGTTATCTGATGTAAGGGTATGGTTATCCAAACAGTTTGATATGAAGGACTTGGGAGAAGTAGGTCACATCCTTGGGATCAAAGTTCTATGAGATCGCAAGAAAAGGATGTTGGCTTATCCCAAGCTTCCTATATCGATACTGTACTAACTCATTTTAGTTTGGAAAATTCTAAGAAAGGTTTCTTACGTTTTAGACATGGAATTGCTCTATCAAAGGAGCAGTGTCCCAGGACACCTAAAGAGATAGATAACATGAAGGCAGTTCCTTATGCTTCAGCAGTAGGAAGCTTAATGTATGCAATGCTATGTACGAGACCAAACATCTGCTTTGCCGTAGGCATGGTCAGCAGATATCAGTCTAACCCAGGACAAGAGCACTAGACTGCCGTAAAGCATATTTGAAGTACCTGAAAAGGACTAAAGAGTATATGCTAGTCTACGAGGCAGATAGTTTAGTTCCCTTGGGGTATACAGACACAATTTTTCAGTCAGATAGGGATTCCAGAAAATCTATCTCAGGTTATGTGTTTACTTTGGAAGGTGGGCCAATGTGTGGAGGATTATCAAGCAAAAATGTATTGCTGATTCCACCATGGAAGCCGAGTATGTGGTAGCCTCTGAGGCAGCCAAAGAAGCGGTTTGGCTTAGAAACTTTTTGTTGGACTTGGATGTGGTACCTAGTTTGCCTAAGTCTATTACACTTTATTGTGATAATAGTGGTGCAGTTGCAAACTCGAAGGAACCACGAGCCCATAAGACAGGCAAACACATTGAGCGCAAGTACCACCTGATACGAGATTTCATAAAGAAAGGAAAAGTTGTGATCAAGATAGCATCAGCCGACAACCTAGCTGATCCCTTTACAAAGAGGGCTTTGATAGTCATGTTGAGGGAATGAGAGTCAGATGTGTAGCAGCATGACTTAAGTATAAGTGGGAGATTTGTAACAGTATATACTGAAAAGCAATGCTTTGAGTATAAGTGGGAGATTGTTAGGGTTATATACTAAAAGCATCACTTTTGTAGTAACCTTATTTTCTTAAATTTTGAATGAGAATCATATGGGCAAATGTTTGCATATTGTATTTGTTGCAAGTGTTAATGCAAATGTCTGATATTCTATATTGTAGATAATATGGTGTGGTGTCACACAGAAGATCATATATCAGTTTCCTATGGAGTATATAAATAGTTCACAACCTATATGGACTTGGACAATCTATTGGAAAGGTTGTAGTGTAATATGGTATTAGTCTATCTTGACTATAGGTTTACACTAGTATACTTTGTGTGTATTGAACAGGACCACTTGATGTTGTTCTCTTTGTACTGACTACATAAGAACAAACACCTCGTTATTATGGATGCTTGTGCTCTTAATCTGGATATAATAACGGACATGTATATGCAGTGTGCATTGCTTTGACTCATAAAAGTGAGATTCATTACGGATCAACAACCTCTATGAATTGGGTAATAATATTGTATGTATAATGGGCTGTTGATTATAAATGAAATCCATGTCCCGATACATCGGGTTGATGACGTCCCCTTAAGGAGCTCATAAGGATTGTCATGTAAACCCTGCAGGTGGATTATATTCGGCATGACAAATAAAGTTGAGCAGTACTACTTAAGGATAAAAGATGTCGAATCAATATAGTTGTCAGTAACTTAATTTGATCGACGGACATACGATATCTTAACATGGGCAGCCAAACGAGCATATAATAAAAGGAGCCCACAAACATAATTTGGGATTAGGGAGGTAGTGCAACAATAGCTAATTAGTGGACCGAGCTATTGTTAATGGGCCTGGATTGTGTGTTCGGGCTGAACACGGGATATCCAGATCCGTTAGGAGGCCTAACCCTAATTTTTCTCATGGTCCCTGCCGTAGCCTATATATATCCTCTATTCTCTGGCCGCCAGATTACTGATCAGAAATCTGAAACTTTCTCTAAATTCGTGATTCACGTAAGGAGAGAAAGAGAGGGCTGGCAAGGAGAGAAAAAGGTTGGGAGATCGTCGCCCACACGACGTCCAACTCGAGGAAGGAATACGTGCAGAAGATCTTGGGGTCGTCCGCTCGAGATTGCCAGGAATTACTTGTCTCATTTCCGCCACAGGTATAATTCGTGAGCCCTAGTTTCTGCCTATGAAGGGTTAGAACACGTATTAGATCTGTTTAACTTTCTATCGATCAATACGCACACCAAAGGAAGGTCCTGGGAATCCCCAGTTCCATAAAAAGGTAGTTGCAATTTATATTTCAGAAACATCGGGACGGCGTTCCTAATCCTATAACCAAGCAATAATAGGTAAGTACTCAAATACAACACTCTAGAAATGTACTATGTCTCAAAATTATGATATGTGGTTGCCAAGAACTCATATGGTTATTTGGAGTCATTAAATTTATTAGATAATTATTTGGACAAGAAAATAATTTAATATAGTTGTTTAGTAACTAAATTATTTAAAAAATAACTAAATAGAATAAGGGAATAATTTGAGTATTAATAAATAAACAATCAAGTATTGATTATAATAGTCATTAGGTAAATCCTTAGTATATAATAATTACATTAATCATTAGGTAATGATTATAGAATTTAATAATTAACTAATAATTTTAATAATTGGTTAATCATTTTAATGATTAAAATTTAAAACTAATGATTGTCATTTAGTGGAAATGAATTACTAATGTCAGGGTGTAAACGTCTGTGGGTCCCCGTTGTTACTTTTATGTAGTAGGTTTTCTAAAACCTATATCAGCACAGTGTATATATATTATGCTCATCTTTCTTTGGAGCGCGCGGGCCCACAATTGAACTTGGATAGGACCAACATTACATCCAACTCGTGGCAGACACACACATATATACAATATACATGCTGTTAGAGCAGCCGCCCCCTTCAACCTTATTTCTTCATGTGCATGTCCGCTGCACACCACCGTGTGTCCAACATCTTCCCAACCTCCATTTTTTATGAAACTACCACCATTGTTACCCCACTTCCTTCCTCTTCCACAAAAAAAATATTTCCAATCCTCAAAGTTGCTTTGATGCTGTAACGCCCTAGTCCCAAAATACGTAGGAGTAGGATACGTAAATATGTCAGCTACGTATTTTACCAGAATTTAGTCCAACTTAATTACGTATAAGCTGTATAAATCAAACATGTGTCCATGTAATCATAATAATATCATCCACAATACTAACTATACTATGTACTAAGAAAGAAAATAATAAGGAAGAACAAAATAGATGGCATCAACTAACGATACCCGATGATCCAGAAGATGTAGCTCCTACTATGCCTATATCAGATTTCATCAATAACTTGGAGAGATCACCAGGTTTACAGAAGGGAAGTAGCAATACATAATATACATGCCGAAATGTAACAGTAAAATATGCAGGGAAAATAAGAAATAGTCATGAAAGAATTAACTAAGACACAAGGAGACTAAGTCACAAAAAAACCTAAGTATGAGACTCGTCTCATAGTATCGGTATTTGTATACGGATACACGAGTATTTATCGATCTATTGAGTTTTATTGACTATGATTATTTTTAGATTATTTGAGACAGTTAGAATACCTGTTGGCATTGCCATAGGCCTGTGTTTGGATCAACATATAGAATGGTGAACCCGAATTTTCTCCAAGTAAAGAGATTTCAACCTTTCAGATAATCTTCAAAAATTCACGATAATTCGATGGATCATCTGACTGACCCATGTAGGCAAAAAGTTGCTGTGATATTTCAGATTATCCAATGAAAATATGAGGAAATTTGCTGGATCATCCGACCGTCGGTTAGGATGGGATATTTTGATGAATAGTGATATGATATTTTGATGAATAGTAATGATACGTTCTTCCGTCCAGTAGTTTCTTGGTTTGAATACATCTTATTATCCAATGATTTCTTGATTTTCTTGATGGACGGCCCAGATTAATCCTGATCGAGTTGTGGGTCGTGATCGGACGGTCACAATTAATTCTTCTCTTCTCGTGTCCACTCTATATTTCTCGAAAGCTTTGAGCTTGGTCTCAGGACCTCTGAGTGTGGTTTCTAAACCCTCTTGGTGGTGGAGTTGAAGAATTAGGCTGGGAGCTACCTTAGACAAGTACATCTTGCCGAACTACTGGACATTTATTGTTTTGCAGCTGTTTTGATTTTATTGCCTTGATAGTTCATTATTTCCTAAAACTTGTTTTACTAAAATTGTTTCTCTCGAGATTTTCGTCATTTTCACCATCTCAGATTTTGGTTTGAGCTAGGTTTTGTTTTTTTGCGATGTCTTGATTTTTTTAGTTGGAAAACTTGGTATCGGTAATGATATATACGAGAGTTTCTACCACTAAACTTAGTCCATATTGGTAATGGGACTTACTTGCAATATTGAGTATAGCTGGAGTAGACTTGGGCAAGATTTGAGACCGAATTCTGGCTCCAGAGTTTCATTCTTACAATTACTAAGTTTTACCAGGTTTTCGGATAACCCATCAGTAATCTGCGACAATCCGTCGGATTTTTCGAATTGTTCATTTTATGTACAAATACTTGTTGTGATCGATCGGATAAACCCATCGAAAATCTGCGACAATTCGTCGGATCTTCTGAATGGACTCCCAAGTTTATTCTTTCATGATTTATGTTTTAGTTTCTGGATTATCCTTGATAGTATATTCTGTACATACCATGTCATATTTTTTGCTTTATACTATGTTTGCCTAGATTTCTTGTACATGTCTATTACCTGATAGTGGCCTGCCATGGTGCACTCTTGATTTTGTACACGTCCAGCCTAATAGTGGCTCGTCATAGCGCATTTCAGTCTTGATACTTGACTTGTCTTGTCTTGTAGTGGCTTGTTATAGTACACTTTCTTGCTTGTCTTGTCCAGTCTTGCACGTCTTATGTTTAGGATAGATTTTACGGAATGTTACTATCACGACCCCACCCAGATGTAGGGGTACGAGTATGTGAGACACGCCCAACCTATCCGCATCATCGATTGTAGAGCGTCTAGGCCAACTGCTATCTATCTGTATCTTATATCATAACCTGTCAATAATATCTCAACTCCGAATGGAGGACATAATGATAAATAATACACTCAATCACAATAAGCTATAAGGAAGATAATGGCACGATAAATGAAGAAGAATAAATACAAGAAGAAACCAGTAATATATTTCTCAGCAACATTATGGTCAAAGATCTATCTCGACATCAACATAGTCTCAATAGAAATATAATGTCTCAGAGGCTAGTACAAGTCCAGTACAATATAAGACTAAAGCTGACTAGGCGACATCTACTGGTATCTCCTCTACTGGGCTGGCTCCTTCTAAAGCTCCTATAGATAGCCCACATCTATACCAGCTACATAATATGTAAGATAGAAGTCCTCGTGATCCTCTAAAAAATGTTATCCAGTCGGGATTGGAGCGAAACATATTTCTAATAGTTCCAATATATGATAGACTATAAAGTAGTAAATAGTAATGAGATAAATGATAAAAAATGAAGCATATTACATGGTACAAAATGTAGTGAAATAAATAACTAAGGCAGTAATTTAAGTCATGTAAATGGAAACAAGTAAATAAATAAACTAATCATGAATCCAACAAGCATGATAATATCTAATACGTATAATGAGTCTAGAAAATATGAAGTAAGACCATATAGACTACTACTATCTCGTATGTTTTGAAATACCACTTTCGATATATAACGGCTAGGGGGTAATGTACAACATCTCGCACGTGCTCCACGTGCGAGTTCTATCTTTCCTGATTAGACCAGAGGGGTGATTCTAGCATGTGTGATTCCAAATATTGGGTATATTTATATGTCTACTAAGGTATTTTCCCGTCCGACAAGTATTAAATGGATATTAGATCCAGGCACGTAGCATGATACAAGTCCAATTAGAAATACAAGTGATGCCAGCAAGAAGGGTGATGCCTGTATGTGAGTCCTGATCCAAAGGTGAATCCACGTAGTACTACTCCGTGTGTCCATCGTGTCAAGCATCAAGTAGAACAATACTATAACATGAATCATAGAAAATATCAGCATGGAAACTATCAGAGAATGTAGTTGCCAGCGGTCTTGAGCAATGAGTGAGGATCGATATCCAAAATGGAGTCACAAAGACCTAAATATAAAATATCAATGTCAATTGGTGTTTGGGAGTGATAAACATTGATATCTAAATTGAAATGTGATTTCTAGGTCGATTCTATGCTATGGAAGTCAAACTAGGTCATTACCTTGCTTGACCCTCAAACTAGTCAATACTCTACATTAAAGTCAAACTAGTCCTTTCTAGGTTAGACGTACATAGAAATGGGGATACTAGGTACCATACATGTACGTAGACTCATAAAATTGATTACCTTAAATTTTTTACCCATTACCTATGTACCACATGTATCAATATACCCTATCTATATCATGTATGCATATGTACCCATATCCTTGGTTTACCAAGATACCATATGACTATACCAATAACTACCCACATGTTACATAGGTTTTCCCTATTTATTACCTACTTGTAATGTACTAACCTGTATCCTTGCATATATTGTATATACTAGCATCAATATAATATGTAGGTATCTCTATATACCATAGTATACCTTGATACATTCTTACCAATGCCCTAACATATTCATTGTAATGCCCTAGTCCCAAAATACTTAGGACCAAGTATGTAGACATGCCAGCTGCACATATACGAAGAATACTCCAATATATGGAATCCTCATATACATACATAAGCTATATATATAATAAATAATCACAGGCCAGAATATAATAATCTAATCTCATCACAGCTCAACACAGAAGATATAAGTCCAAATAAATAATGTAGCAAAAAGATAGCCGGGTGGACATACCCACTCCAAATAGCTATGAAAACTAGTCTCAAATGATCGGAGTCCAACCTCCGCAAAATAGAAAGAAAAGAGATATAAAAATGTCCACTAAATGTCTCAATAAATAATAGACTAGAACTCAGTCGTCATCAATATATGAAGGATCCAGTGCCGCTTCGTACTCCTGCGGGAAATCGTCTAACCCTGGGGAGATAACCAGGTCCTCAGAGGGACGTAACAAGATACAAAAAAATACCATGCCATATAAACTGTGATATATAAGAGTAAAAGGGAATGCAAGCAATAGGGTTCCTAACCATTCTACTGTGAATATGCAGTTGAGATACAATCCTCGATGCATGAGACCTGGCTGATAATAGGATCCGGTATAGTCCCCTCTCGGGCACTAGTGACCAAGCGCATAACATTCAAGAACGTCAGTGGCCAACCTGAGTGGATAATCATACCCATATTCCAGCGGAGCTTCCGGGTTACAAGGGAAGTGCAATAGAAGTCCATACGTCAGGTATTGTTCTTCCCAACCTATGCATAGTATCGTCATCTCCATGACTAATATGAACCTCTAGTAACTGCCAAGTCTACTAGTATGCAATTCTATTGGCAGTTACTCCTATCCGTCGCACGCCTCAGACGTATCGGTTGGCAGCCACTACGCGAGTACGTATCCTACATGTGACTCACAACACGTGATAAAGCATGTGTCAAGGCCGTATGAGATATACCAATACCTCATCACCAATGGGTGGTCACTAGGCTAAGTCAATACAAGAGAATAAAACAAAATAAGTAAAACGACCGATATAGTCATTTGCACCCAAGTGTGACTTGGACGCACAGTGATATAATACTAACAACAAATAATAATGCTGAATATAATAACTGAAAATAAGAATAAGTTAATCACAGAGTAAGGTGGCAAGGTATCTTGCTTGGCAGTGCGAGAAGCAACTCCAAGCAATCAATCACGTCAGCAATGAATCTCAAAATCCACGAATGGCTCCAGATGATGAAACAAACATCAAGAACTTTCCGGTGTAATAGTTATATCTAAGAAATGCCTGTCCAAAAGTCCAATACGGAACAAGGGCAAAATCGTAATTTCAGGTTAAAACGATCCGCCGTTGGACCCGTTTTGCACCAAAATGTGTGCCAGTATCTATGGTCTCTAAAGTCGTCAAACAACATATCTACGGGTCTGGTTTGAGGAGATGAACCCAACCGTATGTCCAAAGTTGGATTCCTGTGGGCCGTGTATAATTTTGCCTGTTGGATTGGGTCGCACGCCCGTCAAATGGGCATTCCGGTCGACCTTCTCTGAATCAGACCAAACTTGGCACATAGGACCAAAATTTTGATGTGGTCCTGTTGACGTAAGTTTTGTCTTGATACGACGAACGTACACGAAGTTATGGTCAAGTTTGCAAAAGGTCGATACGGGGGTATCTCGACGGATACGCACTGATTTCGTCGCGCACAGGCGACAAAATCGATTTTCGTCAGTTCCACGTCGGCAACATTCATACGCGCCTTTCGATGTGTATAGTGCACGACCATGTCGCCGATTTGTCGGGACACACGCCGTATCGGGAAGTTTACTCTAAAATTTACAGTTTTTGAACTAGGTTTTTTTGATTTTTAATGTCAAATTCCTATATAATGGATGAAAATTTCTTCCATAAAGTGCGTTACAATCTCGTATATTGTGTTTGACTATTTCTGATTAGTTTATATGAAACCCTAATGTACAAGTCAGTATTCGGCTTCCAAGTTGAGGTTTTGGTCAGCCCCTCTGCTCTGTTTTTCGAGCAGTAAAAGCTCGATTTTGCGTCGCTCTCATGGTCAATCTAGGGTGCGATGTCGAAATCCCTTTGAAGGGTTTCAAAGAGGGTTATGTGGGCTTCTAGTAGAATTTCATAGATCGAAACATAATCAAACAGGATGGGAGTTATAGGGGCCGAAAGGTGGGTACCTGGTGGGTTCGCAACAGGGTGTCTCTGTTCTTGTCCTTCCGGCGGCGAGTTGCTGCGGTGTTTCCGACGTCGCATGATGGATGTAGATGGTCGGGGATGATCGACGGCGGCTAGGGAGAGTACGGGTGATCGGGGATGCTCTGGGTTGAGGTTGGTTGCTCGATCGGGAAGAAATCAAGGGTTCGGCTATGGTTGCACTTTTATCCAATGCATTGAATTCCTGATGAGTCTCCGATTTGAAGGATAAGTTTTTAGAATTTGGTTTGATTGAAGGATTTGATTTAAGTTTTGAACTCCCCTATCTCTCTAGCTTCAGCGGCCAACAAGGGCTCGGCTTGACATGGCTATGTTTCTATACATATATCCATTCTACTATATAATAGGAAAACTTGATGGTGAAACTTTTGAATTCCTAAAATACCCTTGAGTATTTTATAACATGATGTTTTATGTCAATTTGCATGTCATTTATGTTTAAGAGTCAAAGCA
>JANAVB010041218.1:1629568-1640093 GCA_029216955.1 Iris pallida
TTCATTCTGTGCTACCAATAATACTGTCGTAAGTCCTGGTACATCTTAGTCCTTCGGGATGAATAGAGTAAGTCGACTGTGTGCTTCCGCCATCAACTCTTGTCGTAGCTCTCCATTAGGAACATAAATACGATCACCACATCGTAATGTCCCATCGGGATGAATCATCAATTCCGTCTATTCTTATGCTTCAGTCCTCTCTCTAAGCCGTCGAAATCTAGCATCCGTGGACAATTCTGCTTTGATCCTCTCTACTAGCGATGGTTGTACTTGGAGATTGGCTAATATGTCATCCGCTCCAGGCAATAATACCTCAATACCAAGCTGCTGCAAATCTTTAATCAACTCTCTCTGTGTGGTCAAGAAATGAGCCATGGGCCTACGGCTTAATGTGTCTGCCACAACATTAGCCTTGCCCGGATGATAATGTAGCTCGATCTCGTAATATTTTATCAACTCCAACCACCGTCGTTGTCGCATATTTAACTCTTTTTGTGTGAACATGTACTTGAGGCTCTTATGATCAGTGTAGATATCTATCTTCTTTCCGTACAAGTAGTATCTCCATTGCTTCAAAACAAAATAACTGCTGCGAGCTCTAGATCTTGGGTTGGATAATTCTTCTCGTGTACCCTCAATTGTCTCGATGCATATGCTACTACGTGACCATGCTGCATCAATATGCATCCTAATCCCCTCCCGAATGCATCACTGTATATCACAAAGCCTCCCGGGCCCGATGGTAGTGTCAAGATAGGTGTCGTAGTCAAGCGCTTCTTTAACTCATCAAAAGCGGCTTAACACTCGTCTGTCCATACAAACTCCTGATCCTTACAAGTTAGTCGAGTCATAGGCCCCGCTATTCGAGAGAAATCTTTTACGAACCTTCGGTAATAACCTGCAAGTCCAAGAAAACTTCTCACCTCGAAAGCTGATGTGGAAGCAGGCCATGCCTTGACTACTGTGATCTTATCAGGATCTACTGATATGTTGTCTCTAGTGACGATATGTCCAAGAAATGAGACCTCCTTGAGAAAAAAATCATACTTGCTAAGCTTCGCAAAAGGTCGCTCATTCCTCAAGGTCTCCAAAACAATCCGTAGATGTTGCTCATGCTCCTCTTGGCTTTTCGAATAAATCAAGATAGCATCTATGAAGACGACTACAAATTTGTCCAAGTACCGGTGAAAGATCTTGTTCATTAAGTTCATGAAGACAGCGGGAGCATTGGTCAAACCGAAAGGCATGACCAAGAACTTTTAGTGTCCATACCTCGATCGAAATGCCATCTTCGGAATATCTTCCTTTCGAACCTTCAGTTGGTGATAGCCCGATCATAAGTTGATTTTGGAGAATACTTTTGCTCAACTCAGTTGATCGAATAGATCGTCTATGCGCGGCAAGGGTACTTGTTCTTCACCGTCATTGCATTCAAGGCTCTATAGTCGATACACATACGCACTGACCCATCTTTCTTAGGTACAAAAAGAATGGGTGCTCCCCATGGTGACGTACTGGCACGAATAAAGCCTTTCTCCAATAAGTCGTCAATCTGTCTTTATCTCTACCAACTCCTTCGGTGCTAGTCGATATACTCGAGATGAAATAGGCTCGGCTCCCGAAATAAGCTCAATAGAAAACTCGATGTCTCGGTCAGGCGGCAATCCTGGCAAATCCTCGAGGAATACATCTTTGAACTCAGAGATGATAGGGTACTGAGGGGTATCCTGCATCATCATGTGAGTCCCTAATGTGGGTGCATCAATACTCTCTCCTTCTTCCTTGGTGAACTCGAACTCCGTCGTATTTGGTGGTCTAAAGACGATACTGCCCCTATGGTAGTCTATCAAAGTAAAATACTGGCTCAACCAGTCCATTCCGAGAACCATATCGAACGTAGGCATAGGAAATACAAGTAGTCGTGCTTTCATCTCTCTACCACATATCACTACATGACAAAGTCTACAAACACTACTAACAGGTATAACTCCTCCTCCAGTGAGGATTCTAATATTTTAGATAAGGGTGTGATGGGAATGCTGTGTCTAGTGGCAAAACTAGTGGCTACGAATGAATGAGTGGCTCCAGTGTCAAACAAAGTAATGATAGAAAATGAAGCAACTAAAACCATACCTGCTATGACCTCTACCTTTGTCTCTATATCCTCAATGGCAAGTGAGAACGCCTGCCCGTAATTCTGTCCGAGGCCCTGAGCTCTGGCCTTGTTGTGCTGTACGCCTTGAGGAGGCAATGGTGGGCGAGGTTCTCCTGGTGCAGGCCGTGGTGTTGGAAGTGCTGGGGCCGTAGGCCTCAAGGCCTGATGTGTATGTACTAATGCCTACTGCTCGGGGCAATCTCTGGCCATGAGCTGTCCTGATCCATATCTCATACATAATCCTAGGCGAAGTCGATAGTCATTCCTGATATGACCTAGCTTTCCAGAAAAGTTACAAGTGGGCTTCTGGTAGGGTGTAGTCATTTGTTGGTACTGTCCTGTTGGCCTTCTGATAGGTCTACCCTGAGTAGCTCTAGCTGGTGTAACTGCTGGTGTATGGCTCTCGATGTCTGCTGCTGCTCCTTGCGAAGAATCTCCTGAGCACGAGCTTCTTTCAAGACAGCTGAATAGAAGATACACGACTGTGTAGTCGTATAAGACTTGAGCTCTGGTGCTAGCCCTTGATGGAATCTCCTCGCCTCTACTCTGTCGGGATCAATCCTGCACTAAATCTATTCAGGCGATTGAACTCTGAGTCATACCCATCAACTGTCATATTCCTTTGCTTCAGGTGAAGGAACTGGTCGTATAGACCGTCTCGAACATGAATAGGGAATAATCTCTCATAAAATGCATCATAGAACTGCTTCCAGGTGATCCCAGTACCTAATCGTATCTCTTCCGCCTTCCACCAGTGGTGAGCATTATCTTTAATAGTAGGTCTACTGCTGTCATCCAATCTTGAGCTGGCAACTGGGATGCCTTTAGTAGCTTCTCTATACTAATATGCCATTGTAACACTTCTAGCGGCTTCTTTGTTCCTCTGAAGGGCTTGGGGTTCATGTCTGTGAAGTTCTTGATAGAGCCTTCATAAGGATACAGAGGTGCTGGTGCTGGTACCGGTGCTGGAGGTAGAGGTGGAGGTCAAGCCAATGTTGCCATCATAGTCTGTCTCATCAGTTCAGTCTGCTGCTACTGAGCCTGCATGGTATACATAACTGGGAAGTAGGGCTCCCATCAGTCGGTTGTGGAGGCATCTGAGGTCTCGACTGTGATGGAAACTGTTGAGGGAATGGTGGTGGTGGAGGCAGTAGTATATTCCCTTTCGGTGGTACGGTAGTTGTCTGCCCAGCCTGGCTGATTGGGGTGCTGCGATCTTGGGTGCACCGTCGTTGGTGTCGTAGTAGACTGCGACTGTCCTGGCTGGTATGGTGTCACCGGAGTCATCAGAGGATTCTGTTCCTCCGAGGTAGCCTCTTCACCAGATATGAGAGCCAAGGCATAAGTGCGTCCGCTTCTTAGATTCATACTATTGGCACGAAGAAAGTAGGCTGATATTAGGAAAGGTTAGATATGAGGTAATTCAAGTAGTCAAAGGAAATTTGAAAAGTTTGGAGGTCAAAGGAGGTAGTAGTTCTGGATGAGAAACTATTCCTATTCCTATTTGTAGGCTTGTTGGGCACAGTCATGTAACCCAACAATATTTTCTGACCTGCATGGGCCACCACAAAAATGTGTAACGCCTCAGTCCCAAAATACATAGGACCAAGTACGTAGACATGCCAGCTGCACATATACGAAGAATACTCCACTATATGAAATCCTCGTATACATACATAAGCTGTATATATATAAAAATAATCACAGGCCAGAATATAATAATCTAATCTTATCACAGCTCAACACAGAAGATATAAGAGTCAAAATAAATAATGTAGCAAAGAGATAGCCGGGTGGACATACCCACTCCAAACAGCTATGAAAAATAGTCTCAAATGATCGGAGTCCAGCCTCCGCAAAATAGAAAGAAAAGAGATATAAAAGATGTCCACTAAATGTCTCAATAAATAAATAGACTAGAACTCAGCAGGAGATGCCTCGTCATCAATATATGAAGAATCCAGTATCGCTCCACACTCCTGCGGGAAATCGTCTAACCCTGTAGAGATAACCAGGTCCTCAGAGGGACGTAACAAGGTACAAGAAAACACCATGCCATATAAACTGTGATATAATAGAGAGTAAAAGGAAATGCATGTAATAGGGTTCCTAACCATTCTACTATGAATATGCAGTTGAGATACAATCCTTCGACACATGAGCCCTGGCTAATAATAGGATCCGGTATAGTCCTCTTTCGGGCACTAGTGACCAAGCGCATAACGTTCAAGAACATCATGGCCAACCTGAGTGGATAATCATACCCGTATCTCTAGCGGAGCTTCCGGTTATAAGGAAAAGTGCAATAGAAGCCCATACGTCAGGTATTGTTCTCCCACCCAATTTCTAGTATCGTCATCTCTATGACTAATATGAACCTCTAGTAACTGCCAAGTCTACTAGTATGTAATTCTATTGGCAGTTACTCCTATCCATCGCACGCCTCAGACGTATCGGTTGCCATCCAACTACGCGAGTACGTGTCCTACATGTGACTCACAATACGTGATAAAGCATGTGTCAAGACTGTATGAAATATACCAATACCTCATCACCAATAGGTGGTCACTAGGCTAAGTCAATACAAGAGAATAAAACAAAACAAGTAAAACGACTGATATAGTCGTTTGCACCCAAGTGTGACTTGGACACACAGTGATGTAATACTAACAACAAATAAGTAATGCTGAATATAAATAAATGAAAATAAGAATAAGTAAATCACAGAGCAAGGTGGCAAGGTATCTTGCCTGGCAGTACAGGAATAGCAACTCCAAGCAATCAACCACATCAGCAATGAATCTCAAAATCTATCAACGGCTCCAAATGCTGAAACAAACATCAAGAACGTTCCCGGTGTAAAAGATATATCTAGCAAATGCCTGTCCAAAAGTCCAATTTTGGAACAGGGGCAAAATCGTAATTTTGGGTCAAAACGATGTCTATCGTTGGATCCTTTTGCACCGAAATGTATGCCAGTATCTATGGTCTCTAAAGTCGTCAAACAACATGTCTACGGGTCCGATTTGAGGAGGCAAACCCAACCGTATGTCCAAAGTTGGATTTCGGCGGGCCGTGTAAAATTTCGCCCGTTGGATCGGGTCGCGGGCCCGTCAAAAAGGCGTTCCGGTCGACCTTTTCAGAATCAGACCAAACTTGAACATAGGACCAAAATTTTGATACGGTCCTGTGGCGCAAGTTTCGTCTCGATACGACGAACGTACACGAAGTTATGGCCAAGTTTGCAAAAGGTCGATACGGGGGTATCACGATGGATACGCACTGATTTCGTCGCACACAGGCAGCGAAATCGAGTTCCATCAGTTTCCACACGTCGGTAACATCCGTACGCGCCTTTCGATGCGTATAGTGCGTGGCCATATTGCCTGGTTTGTCGGGGCGTACCCCATATCGGGAAGTTTACTCTAAAATTTACAGTTTTTGAACTAGGTTTTTCTTGATTTTTAATGGCAAATAACTTCCTATATAATGGATGAAAATTTCTTCCAAAAAGTGCGTTACAATCTCGTATATATTGTGTTTGACTATTTCCAATTAGTTTATCTGAAACCCTAATGTACAAGTCAGTATTCGGCTTCCAAGTTGAGGTTTTAGTCATCCCCTCTGCTCTGTTTTTCGAGCAGTAAAGCTCGAATTTGCGTCGCTCTCTTGGTCAATCTACGGTGCGATGTCAAAATCCGTTTGAAGGATTTCGAAGAGGGTTATGTGGCCTTCTAGTAGAATTTTGTAGATCAAAACATAATCAAACAGGATGGGAGTTATAGGGGCCGAAAGGTGGGTACCTGGTAGGTTCGAAACAGGGTGTCTCTGTTCTTGTTCGGCGGCGGCGTGTTGCTACAGCATTTTCGACGTTGCACGGTGGCTGTAGACGGTCGGGGATGGTCGACAGCGACTGGGGAGTGTGCGGGGTGATCGGGGATGCTCTTGGTTGAGGTTGGTCGCTCGATCGGGAAGAAATCAAGGGTTCGGCTGTGGTTGCACTTTTATCCAATGCATTGAATTCCCGATGAGTCTCGGATTTGAAGGATAAGTTGTTTAGGATTCGGTTTGATTGAGGGATTTGATTTAAGTTTTGAACTCTCCTATCTCTCTAGCTTCAACCCAACAATGGCTCGGGCTTGGCATGGTTATGTTAAAAATATATATATATATATATATATATATATATATATATATATATATATATATATATATATATATATATTCCTATATAGTTAATATAGTTATTCAATATAACCATATTATATATGCTGCTATGTAGCTACAATCTCTAATTAAATACAAGTATATACCATTATACATATAACTAAATATATATTTAGATGTATGCACCCTTTTATATAATTTAGTATATATATTCATGTATACCATTTATTACTACCATATAAATATACACTTGTAGAACTTCCATTAAATTATGAAAATAATTCTAGAATCCCATAAATATTCTTATAAAACTTGAATACAAGTTTATTAACAATTAACACTACAAAATTTATTTCCTTTTTAATAATGTATAAAAGGAATACTATAAAATTAAAATAATTTCATAAAATTGATATAAAATATAGGGGGATTACATTCATTTACCCATGAACCATATATATATATCTATCCTTTAGTTCATTGTACTACACTTATATCCACATTACATATATGTAAATACTCTCTATGTATACATAAATATAACCCATACCATGATATCCTACTACTATATCTAAATACCTATTATCTATGATACCATGTCATGCCCTATCCCTATGGTATCCATATTTCATATGCATCCAGATACTAGGGTGTACCAAGATATCCATATCTATACACTATATCACTCTCTATTACCCAATTCCTTATCATGACATATGTCATACACACTCTCATATGCTAGCACACACACAATTCTTCCACTTGCCTGTAATCCTAACTGCTGCTGCACCTAGACTCTATTACTGCTGCACAACCACCAAACATTCCTGCTGACTGGTTCCTCTACCTGCAGTTACCATGAATGCTTCTGCAGCAACTGCCATGGTCTAGCCTACTCCTGTAATCCTTGACACACTAGTAGCTATCCCTTATCCTATATGCACTGACACATAACACATACATATGTACATATATATAGCTACACAGATGCAAAAACGACTCACTAACTAACTGACCTATAGCCCCTACCACTACAGTCCTAAATGCCACTCACTTATCATATTTTCCCCAATTCAGTTCCTACATAACTGAACCGCTCAATTACAGATAATGCTCACTGATACGCACCAAAACAGTGCTCTGATACACATTGGATATCCCTCTATGCATATGTGGTATCCCCCTATATATCTGCTAAACTTAAATCAACATACTCCATCATTGATACACTATCTAGATATTTCGATGCTCTTTCTAGTGTATATACGCAATGCACACTAGTCCTATACTACCACACACTGACTTACCAAGCCTTTGCTACAGCTGTTGCCTATGTGACTACTGCTGTTGTTGCACCTATTTCTACGACTGCTATGCCCCTGCTACATGCTGTTGTTGTGGCTCTTTCTTACTACTGCTGATGTTGTTTTGTTGCTTGGCAAGGCAAGGCAAGCCAAGCAGTTATGCTGCTGTAGGCAACACGCCAATGGCTATGCTGTTATGGCTAACTCCCCCTGCTGCACATGTTGTTTTACTTCCTTCTCGAGCCCCAAATATGGTAGTAGATCTGCTACTTCACCTTCCTGATAACATTTCCCCTCAGGTAGTTAACTGCACAAACATTCACACACATACGCACACATACTGTAATGAGGACACATCCAAGCACATACTGTCTGCAGCAAATGTTGTTGCTAATGCCTTGTTGCTATTAAATCTCCCTCCTATTTTACCCCCTCACCAATTGCTGCTATTGATGACTGTTACTGCAGTTGTTACTGCTGCTGCCCCTTATACATGACACACACACACTAATATATACACACTCTAATTCACTCTATCAACATATACACATATGACACATATGACATTCCTTATGAGCACCATACCAAACACCTAGTGTGCACCACACTATTATCGCTCCAATACGTCGATACTCTCGTGATACGCCTAAGATACTTATACCAAATCTAATCCGACTCTACCCAAATCACATAAGCATGTCCAAAATAATAAGTAGAGCCAAATTAGAATAATATCTAGCTAATATATTGTGTCGTAGAAAATTTGATATGTGTGTCACAAGTGTCAAAGGAGAAAACTTCCAAAATGAGTATTATGATACGGCCTACTCATGTCCAATTGTTGACACAGATCTAGACATACACAAACAAATCAAGTCTAATTAGATCTATATCTTACCAAATGACAAATACTTGGTGCGCCAATCTTGGATTTCCCCTAAATTGTGCACAAAACTTCATGTAACTTCCACATAAAGGGTCATTAGAGCCTAGTTCTTCCTTCTATAGGTACTCCTAGTCCATGAGTGGGTTCCTAATGGTCAAAATATTCATTAGAGTCTAGAAGTAAGAAGAAATTAGATGTATACCTATTGAAAGCCAATGCAAAGTCCGATGGACACGATTCGGATACAGACTCCTAGCCAATAGCCTCCTCCACTAGTGCTCCTAGCCACCAAGCTCCTATGCTCCTCCAAGAAATAGGAATAAAGAGGATTGGGAAGGAATTAAAAGAACTTAGATGAGAGAAGTATCAATTTGGGGAAGAACACCTAAATGAGAGTTAATGGCATAATAAAGAAGAAGAAGAGAGAGAGAGACTCTCCCTATTAATTAGGGCCAGCCATGACTCTTCCCTCCATGTCAATAGAAAATGTCCATAAGCCCCTTCATTAGTCATGAAGGTTTGGTAATAAAATGGGTTTAATTAATCGAGGTTCTAAATATTAATGGAAGGGATTTATTAATCATTCTCTCTAATTTAATTAGTCAACCATGACTAACAAATGGATTGCACTAATGGTCTTGACTAGTTTAGTTGGATTCACTTAGGTTCACTAACAACTAGTTTAACTAATGGGCTAACATACTAACCATCATTTATTTATATATGTATATATGTATATATATATATTTTTTTTTTTTATATATGTATATATTATATATGTATATATTTATATATGTATATGATATATGTATATAATAATATATTAATTATATATATATATAATATATATAATATATATATATATATAGATATATATATATATATATTCATGTAACAATACCCAATATTATGAACTATAAATACAACCATAATAATTAATATGAAATAACAAAAATACTCCTCTCAAGAAAAGTGGTAGTTATAGCCGCACCCAAAATCCTAAACAAAAATGTTAAGGATTAACAACTAGCTTGATTATCTAGATGCATTGGGGAAGAAAAAAAATCGATTGCTTGTAAGCCCTTTATTTCTGCCCTTGCCAGTGATTTCTAGCTATTTGTCATGATAAGCACACTTTCAGCACACAGTTAAGTGTTTCACCTATACTTAGGATACATTTGTCTCGGGCGATGTATCTACTATTTATTCTACATGTCTTTGGCCTGGATAAGTTGGATAGTCTGCAGGGCGGACAGTCAGATTGGATTTCTCAAAGTGGATATGTTAGTAATTAGAATTGTGATAACCTTAGTTAGCTAATGTATCAAGCCGTACTCATTACTTGGCCATGATTAATGGATGGAGTCCAGTCATGTATAATCTTGTCTTATCTTGTCTAGCTCTTGTCTTTGCTTTGCTTATTCCAAAAATGATTAGAGGCTAGGTACTCTTCAGGAGAAGGGTTGCAACTTCGATCCTTATTTGTTTAGGGGTTGTAAGTCGATTCAAGATTAGTTCCCAAGTCATCTTGTCATTTGTCCTTCTATTTAGTTCTACATGCTTACATGTCTCGGTTACTTTACATGCTTATGTTTTGGTTACCTTACATGCTCACATGTCCAGTTATTTTACATGTTCACATGATGTTTTCCCTTACATGTTTCTAGCTTTCTTTCATACACATAGTAGTACCATTTAATTATTCTTGTCTCATTTTACTTCTTTACTTTACTTTTGTTATGAATAGTATGCTAGTTTAGTTCATAGTTTGGCTTTCTTTGTGGTACTTGCTATTAGGGGTCTGACCCTGCTGGTTTTGTTTCGCCAGATTTGGTTGAGGAGCCCGAGGATCTACCGTGAAGAACAGATGGCAACTCTAGGGGGGTGAATAGAGTATATAATACCAATTAAAAAATCAACTCTATCACAAATAAAATCAATCAGAGTAAATGCGGAATTTAAAGTGAGAATCAAGAGGCATACGCAAACAAAGCCGATTTTAACCTGGTTTCC